>WEDG01003197.1:0-101315 GCA_017591395.1 Schistocephalus solidus
ATTCCAGGCTGCTGGTGTAGTGGACTCACCCGAGCAGCCTGGAAGTATGGCGAGGGGGATGGGGACGGGGGTATTGTTGTTTGTTTGAGTTTTTACGACCGCGTAGTTTGCGATCTGCGAGCCGCGGCCGGCTGCAGAAGACAGTGAGACCCAGCATTTTTAGGGCACATTTTTCTAGCCCCTTCCTCCGCGAGGAGGCAAGCAGTGCTATCCCTAAATAGGGCTGCTCGGACATCCCAGACGGCTGCCGAACTCCACTATGGGTCACGGATTTGTTTTTAGTGGGAGAACAACCCGAGTTGAAAGTCTGGGCCGCCTACGGGGTTGCTGTCGCCCCCACCGTAGGACTTTTGAGAGGGGAGGTGGGAAGTTCGGAGTCAGACATACCGAGTGTGGAGGCACACACAACACCGGAGACCCTCACCTGGTTGAGCCCGCCGGTCGTGACGGTTGCCCGGGGTGTGGCCGCTGGGAAGAACCCAACTTCGAGGAGCCACAGGTGAGAGTTGGGTACCAGTTAGAGGCGGCCACAGGAGCATTCACCACCTGTACTGAGACAAATGGAGCGACCAAATGCAGGCTGTGTGGTGCTGCTCCCCTAACTAGTAATACCCATACACCCTCAGACGGCACACACACACACACTACACGACAGTTCGACCGTCGTAGTCCGACGATGTCCACCGTATGCTCCATGGGAAAGTGGAGCAGGGACGGTGACTTGCGCGTGATTTAGTTTAAAGTGATAGTAGACTTGCGCTGCATCTACCTCACTCTCTCCTCCTCCTCCCCCACCTGAGCCCGGTGTCAAGACAGAGTCAAGAAGACCGGAGGCGGGAGAGGACGCAGGTGGCTAGCGCGGCTGGGTCCCCTAAGTCCTAGCCGCCCCTAGGTGTGCCACCACACCTCCATGTTCGGCATTTGTTATGGGAGCGCAACCCGAATAACGCCTGCCGTGCCCTAATGTGGCCCCCATGTTGGTCCAACGCATCTACCACGTGGCTCGTTTAGGGGGCACACACACACACACACCTGGCCCTCACAGCGAAACAAGAGGTGGTTATCTTGGATCGCATCTGAGTGGATGCGCCATACAGGCCAGATTAAGAGGGGAGCCCTTGCAGCTGTACGCTCTGTCCTAAAGGGACCGCGTTGTACCGTCAATGGACAGTTTTCCAAGCAGTGACTTTTGGCGCGCATCGGGATAGTTTGCAAGCGCATCAGATTGTTTATTGGGAGAAAATGCGCTGAGCCGTCGACCCCACTCTCTTCTCTACTCCATTCACCAGTCCGCTGTCCTTTCCGGTTGATGCATGCCTCATCTGAGTGCATCGCTTCCAGGAATTCACGGCCTTTTCTGGTTGGGCATGTGCCAACAATCCGTGTTTTCTACCATGCAAATTTATTCCCTGTTTCCAGTGTATGCATATCACTTTGGGAAATCTGTCTCAACCCGCCTACACGAACATCAGTTAGCGGTTAGAAGACGTCCGTTCGGTATTCAACGCTCGGGATTGGGTATGACTGGCTGATGACGGCCAATAAGCCAGGAAGGGCCATTCCAGTCTCCCTTGTCTTGTGTCGGTTCCACCTAACTGCCTGTAGTCGAACGACGAGCTGGGGAGACCAGTCTCGAAAATCGTACGCATTAAAATTCTATTTTCTCCCAAAAGAATTGCTTATTTTTCTTATATATATATATATATATATATATATATATATATATATATATATATATATATATATATATATATATATATATATATATATATACAATTGAGACTGGAATGACAATTTCTGGCCTATTAGCCTTTCGCAGCCAACATAACAATGAACTCGTTGCTCAATCGGCTCAGCGTTGGGCCTTACGATGCTTAATTACAAAGGAACGCAAATTCGAGACTCAGGTACAGCAAACTTGAGGTTTTGTGTGGCTGACTGATGATGAATAATAAGCTAGAAATTACCATTCCAGTTCAGCTAGGCGCTGTGCGGTTTCCTGCGTGGGTTCTGCATTGGGGCTCCAAGGCCCAATCAGAGATCGAGTACATCCCGTAATCCAGTCGATGAACTCACTTCCAACGTACTGGTATGCATGATCGTTCTGTTTTATAACAGTTTTTTTTGCCATCAGGTTTGCAAGAACAAAGAAGCTCAAATAGGAATTTGGGGACCTAGGAATTATTAGTCACCTCGTCTCTCAGTTGTCGAAAAGATAGATAATTGAGCAAGCTGGCTGACATGGCCTAGACAGCTCCTGACATGAATTCGGGAATTGGCGCGTCGGATGCTTCCAGGCCGTAATAATGCCTGCTGCTGTCGTTGCGTTGAGCCTCACAGGCCCATCAGTCGCTACCACCACCATGTCGTGGGTGCGCGTAACTGCGGCCCTCGTATCAGTCACAAATTTTTCCTTCGCTGCTTGTTTCGGGCCATTATTGCTGTCCACCAACGCCTACCAGGTCATTCGCTTTTTATACTCCTCAGCAGGCAGCCTCTGTTTCCACCTGATCTGGAAGTTTTTGCCTAACATAGGCCCCAAGTGTCCTATTTTCCGTTGCCCGTATTCACAAGTGAAGTCAGCATCTTTTGATCCGATCAATAGTAGAAGGGCACTCACCAATCGCGTCAGTGAACAAATTAGTCCCATTGTGCTTTGTTGCTCAGTCTCAAGCCCCACAGGTTACCTTCCAGTCGCTAGTATTAGAGGCAGAATTACATTATCGATAAAGACGAGGGAGACCGGGATGGTCATTTCTGGTTTATTAGCTGTCAGTAGCCAACCATGCCCAACCCCAGGTGTTGCGGCACCCGAGGCTCGAACTCGCGACCTGTTGGTTAGAAGTCCATCACTCTACCCACTGCGCCACGAGCTCGTCTTGCCGGTTTCGATTGGGGAATATTAACTATGGTAAGTAGGCGCTCATCGATGGGTTACAGGACTCACTCGTCCCGTTTTGCCTTGGGGTTCACTCTCGAGCCCCGCCAGCAGCCGCAAGGCGGCTAAGGATATAGGCAAAATAACATGACCAAAAAGACCAGGGAGACTGAAATGGCTATTTCTGGCTTTTTAGCTATCATCAGCCATCCATACCCAATCCCAGGTGTTTGAGCACCTGGGACCTGTTGGTTTAAAGTCACCAGCCATCCGCTACCTCAAGTTTTGTGACCCCTGCGGCTCAACGATCAGGGTCGACAATTCGAGCCTCGATGCCGCAACACCTGACGATGGGTATGACTAGCTGTTGATGGCTAATAAGACAGAAATGATCATTACGGTCTCCTTTTTCTTTGTCGGTAGTGTCATTCTGCTTATATTTTGAGCTGTGCGTAGTGAATAGCACTGGTGTCTTGCATACCGTCTGTTGCCTTTCCTACACTTATAGAATACGCAGCAGGGTTTGACTGTGCAAGCTCTCGATTGCCGTGGGAACTTGAGCCCACGTTACCTCTCATTGTCACTTATAACTGCGTTTGCCTGTGCGTTAGGACCGGTAAAACCTTCTGCTGTGCTAGCTTTTGGTCACCAAGCGGTAGCCTGACGCAGGACCATTGTGACTCAAACCTTCATTCACCACCGCGGTGAATCACAGACAAGGGCGGTGGATGAAGGGTGGAGCTTTACTGCAGCCGCACAGAGGGATGCAAAATTGTCACCACGCTCGCCTGGACAAGTTTCCCACCGTTGGCCGTTTGCCGTTCTTTGTTTTCATACAGTCTGCATTGGCGTGAGCAAAGGAGGTCGGGTATGCTGGACTGTATTCAATCATGTGCACTATATGGGTGGGTGGGGGGGGAGTGGGTGGGTGGGTGTGCCCGTCATCCAGGTTACTTGCCTACTCGATGGCCTAGGTGGGTTTGGAACCTAAGAATAGCAAGGGCAAAGCCTCAGTACAGCCAACGTTCTAGCCTCACCGGGGACCCAAGTGCGACGGCTGTCGTGAGTTTCTATTCCGTTGAGGTATCCACAATTCGGTCAAACGAGTTATTCAAATTTGCTAGAACCCCCTATTAGTTAAGTACACGTGATAGTTGTCTGGTGGATTTTAGTTTGCTTGCTTAGGAATGCCTGCTTGGGTAGTTAGCTTACTCCATCGGAATTAGTGGATTCCTTACGTTGCAGAGTAGGCTGGGCGGCTAACTTGACCTTAGTGTGATTAAACGCAGTGCTCTCGTGGGGTCTCGTAGCTCAGTTGGTTAGAGCATTGGCTGTGACGAAGCCTTCCTCCAGCTCTCGTGAGTTCGTATCTCACCGAGGCTGCCGAGGTTTTTACGACTGGGGTCAAATGAATCGAAAGTAAGCGTATGCCCGCCAACTGGTCTTCTAAAATGACTACTTGTTGATAGACAGGGCATCGCCCCTTCAGATGTCCTCGGCTGGTGGCTAGTTCAGTGAGAGCACGCAGCCCAATGATTGGGTGAGGCGGCCTAAGGCAAACATGAGTTCCGACACTACCTTCAGCACAGGTTCCAGGATCGTGCCATACTGCAATGCTTGAAGCCTTGTTTGACTTTGTGACCCTTTTGCAGGCGACCGATATGTTCCAAATGCCTCTTTTGAACATCGCTGGTTGCATACCGGGCGTTTGTTTTGCGGGTTGCCACAAAGAAACTGACAATCATTGATTTGTGATGCCCTGAATTTCACCCCTCAAACTGGAAGAAGCAGCCGCCTCTTGAGTAGATGCATGTACTCGAGTAGTCTTTAAAGGACGAAATGTTGTTAGTCGCAGTAACACTAACCCTAACACTAAGATAACTTCTTAATAATATTAATCCCCTTCAAGACGTTGTCCGACGAATGGCATGCATATTTTTCCGAACGAAGTGGTCCGTTGCTTTTTCCTAACCTTGTTGACTTTCTTAAAAGACTTTGCCTTAAGGTTCTACTGGGGATGAGAAGAAGCCACAGAGGACTAGGGAGGGGGAGGGGGGATGAGAAACCGGTGCTATGCCGTTTTTTTGCCAAAAAGCGGTCCAGAAAAAACTGGTTTATTTTGAACGCTGTGTGGACAGGCGCCTTGTTGTGATGAAGCCGCCAATCCCCCGATCGTCACAATTCAGGTCACTTTTTCTCACGCAATCGCTTCAACACTTGCAGGTTGTAATGCTGGTTCACGGTGGCGCCATGTGGAACAGATTCAATGTGAATGACTCCTTTGATTTCGAAAAAAACAAACTCTAATGAACGTATTATAAAGGCCGGATGATGAATAGCCGAAAGCGTACGTTCGCCAAACTCGACTTCTGAAATGCCTATATCGGTATCATCGCTGAACTTCAGATTTAATTTCACTTAGCATGCTTTTTGGTCCGGGTGATAAAGCTGGCTTCCACCTCTATTTTGTTTCAGGGTCCTAGTTGTTACACCAAAATTCATCCCCTGTGATGACTTTTGACAAAAAAACAGCCATTTTCTGTCTGTTTCTTTAATCTCTGGGAAATCATTAAACGGTTCTTCCTCTGTTCATCGGAAAGCAGTCCTGAAGCAAACCATGCCGTGACTTGTATAACATTCAAATCTGCTCTAGTATTCTTAGAGTGAACTCCAGGAAGTTTCAGTTATTTCGTCCAATTCCTTCATTGTTCTGAGACGGTCAAACCTGGTGGAATCGCCGAAAATTTTCGTCTGTTCTGGACGTTTAGTGGTGATCCAGACGGGACTCATCTTTAAGTGACATTTGACCATTTCTTAACTGGGTAAATCACTCGTAAGGTCTTGTCAGACCTAGAGCTCCCTTCTATAAGCTTCCTGTAGCATTAAGAAGTCTTCGGCAGCTGTTTTCTTAAACGGAAACGGAATTTGATGTTGGTGCGTTTCGCCTTAAAGTTTTGTCATCTCAAAATCGCCGAGAGCTTTCGAAGGAGGTTTCTTATGAACGCCACTTGGACGACTGAGCAGGAAGAGTGTCTAGTAAACGTATCTACCGGGAAAGGGCAGTACTACCAATACTTTGATCGACAGAAAATAATTCTCCTTTTTTGGGTACTCTCTCGTGCATGATTTCAGCTCTCAGGGCTTGGAGCCTTCGCATTTCCAACTCCACGCGTACCGATTCTGTTGAAGATGACATGGCAAAACCCATCGTCTGTACGGACCGCGTGAGCGGGTTCGTCAAATCACACGAACGAGTCTCTAGTAAATCGTACCTGACCTCGATGTTACCTGAAGTTTCTGTTAATGACTAGTCCTCCTCAGTTCACAGAACCGTTTTGGAGACCTTTATAAGCGACGGCTTTGAGTTAAACGTGATAGCCGAAAGCGCGTGATTGATGGAAGATGAGGTGACATCGACCGCCCTACCTCATCTCTACCCCATTTACAAACGAGTAGCAAGTTCCAGCAAACCTATTGGGGAGGTGTGGTTGGGACGCAATAGTTGACATGACTTACAGCGAGAAAAGACCATTCGAGGTCGACCTCACATCTCCCACCCCCATCAGCTTCCGAAGGCACAACTGGAGTCAATTGACCTGAAATTGGTTCGAGTGTAGTGATCTCCCAGACATCTTGTGCTTGTGTTTCAGTCTGCAAGAACCAGACTTCCATGGGGCGTGTTGACTTCGGGCTACATTTGACGCGAAATGTTCATTCACCTTATATGCCGCCACAATAATGTCTTGCTTAGTTACTGATTGCATAGATTTTGGGTCGATTTTCCTTCCTTGTATTCGATCTTAACCAGTGGGAATACATTCAATTTGATAATCTCGGAGGAAGGGAAGAAAGTCTAACCCATTACGACGTGGGTTTTGGCAATTGTTGTCCAGAAAAAAGGAAATAAGAACTCTAGATTAGCATTTGGCAAGAGAGGAATATGATATTACTGACAAACAAATGGAAGACTGGAGTGGCCATTTCTAGCCTATTAGCCGTCATCAGCCAGCCATACCCAACACCCGAGACTCGAACTCGCTACCTGTTGGCTAGAAGTTCAACGCTCTACCCTCTGCGCGTTCAGCTCGTTGTCTTGCTGAGAGGAATATCTTTGACACCGTATGATCCCGACAAGGTCAGCCGTTCGTCGACTGGGGTGGTTGTCGGTCCTTTTACCGTTTCACTTTAAAATCGCTCCACTCTATTCTTTGTAATTTTAATTTGCCAGGTGTCTGTGAGCTGCACTTCGTCCACAAACATTAACTTTTATGAACTTTGCTCAAACGCAAAACATTGGCAGGAATAGAACTCATGCAACGAACCCAGAACCTGTAGTTTTTAACAAACACTACTTAATTGAAGCATTGTTTTCTCCGAATAACTTTGAACAAG
This sequence comes from Schistocephalus solidus, assembly GCA_017591395.1. Taxonomy (NCBI): domain Eukaryota; kingdom Metazoa; phylum Platyhelminthes; class Cestoda; order Diphyllobothriidea; family Diphyllobothriidae; genus Schistocephalus; species Schistocephalus solidus. The sequence goes on from WEDG01003197.1 coordinate 7,271, forward strand.
GCAAAGGCGACGAAATAAGCAGAATTTAATGACGTCATAAAAGTTCGCGACCTCATATTCAACTGCATACGGTCATTGCCTGTTAATAATTCAAGATAAACTCTCCAATTATACATCGACCTAGAGGGGTGAAACGTGTTAGGTAAACAAAGCATAACTTGTGGGTCTGATACACGCGGTTTCATATGGTAAGATTGAAAGGTGGAAGGAAAATTTGTCTAAGAAAAGCAGTTCAAATTTCAAACAAAGCGTGTCAAGCGTGATTACCACTGCAACGCGCGGGATAACAGTCAGTCATGCGGGGATGACGGGGGAGTGAGAGGAGGGGTTGGGGAATGGGGCATGGTAGATCACATGATCCAGCTGCTTATTTCCATTCTTAGCAGTCATTACTACTTAAATAAAGATAGTATGCAAAATATTTACATGTGTAATACACTTGTTGGAATTACTATTTTTGCCGTTGCCGTCTTTTCTCCAGTCTCTACGCTACAAAATGCGCTACCTGCAAGCAACCTATGCTGAGCCACGAACTCTGCATGCGCACTCGGGATCCTTCGGGTGACGACGGGGATGCTGGACTAGTTCATCATGTCTCTTGCTTCGTCTGCTCGATCTGTTCCCTCCCACTGGCAGCCGGCGAGCCCTATACTTACCATCCTACTACAGGAGCGCTGGTTTGCAAGGCCGACTTCCTCCGTGGTCTTTCCAGGCCTGGCGCCGCTGCTGACGGTGGCCATGCCTCCACGGATGATCGTCCCGCTGAGCCAGGTGCCGTCAGGAAACGGCACTTGGCGGACTCCGGTCCGCTCTCCTCTTCCTCTTCTTCTGGTGCCGCCATCTCCGCACAGTTTCCTGCAGGCTCTGTTGGGGACCTTAGCGCTAAGCGCGGGACGCACCACGCTCTCCTATGAGCAGCGCTGTCATCTGCAGAAGGTCTTCGATTCCGACTCCAGACCTCCACGGAAGGTCAGTCTGTGTGTTTGTGTATGACACCAGGGTGCGGCCGGCGTTATTATTCTGGAATGCATTCCCATAACAGGTGCCCAACATGGGGGGGTGCGCGTGCCCAACATGAGCAGGCATTGGGGCGGGCTCATACCGCACCCCGCTCTATCACTCGGTTGGAGCTTATTCATCTGCGCCCCATCCCACCTCCGATCTTCTGGATTGTGTCTTGACACCGGGCATAGGCGGGTAAGGGAAGAGAGAGTGTGATAGATGCAGTTCAAGTCTACTATTACTTAAAACTAATTTGTGCACAAGTCACCGACCCTGCACCACCATGCTGTGGAGCATACGGTGGACATCATCAACGGTCGAACTGACGTATGACGCCATTTATCAGACGCTACCGTTATTAGGATCTTCATGTTTAGATGTACCAAATTTCTGCTTGTGACTTAATAGTAGCGGTAGCAGCAGCACAATCGTCCTTGTATTTCTAAATATAATAATCGTAGTAGTATGGTGGCGTTATAGTAGTCTTGGCAATGAGACTGGTTTTAGAACCATTCGCAGCAGTAGTCGTCGTAGTAGTATTAGTATTAGTAGTAGTAGTAGTAGTGTTGGTAGTAGGTGTGGTGGTACGCCCAGGGGCGACTCCGGCCGCGCCAGCTACCTGCGCCCTCTCCCATCTCCGGTCTTCTTGACTCTGTCTTGACAGGTGGGAGAGGAGGAGAGAGTGCGATAGCTGCAGCGCAATGCTACTATCACTTAAAACTAATTCACGCGCAAGTCACCGTCCCTGCACCACCTGGTATGGAGCATACGGTGGACCTCGTCGAAATCGACGGTCGAACTGTCAGTAGTAGTAGTGGCATAAGCATTAGTAGAAGTATTAGTATTATTATTATTGATAGTAGTAGTAATAGCAGTAGTAGAATTGGTGGCAGTAGTAGTGGAATAGTGGTAGCGGTAGTAGCAGTGGTAGTAGTAGTAATGGTAGCAGCAGTAGTAGTAGTAGCAGTAGTAACAGTAGCAGTAGTAGTAGAAGTGGTAGTAGTAGTAGTAGTAGTAGTAGTAGAAGTGTTGGTAGTAGTAGTATTGTTAGTAGTAGTAGAAGTGGGGGCAGTAGTTGTGGTATGAGTAGTGGTAGCAGTAGTGGTAGTAGTAGTAGCATTATTAGTAGTAGTAGCAGTAGTAGTAGAAGTGGTGGTAGTAGTTGTGGTATTAGTTGTAGTGTTATTATTAGTAGTAGTAATAGTATAACTAGTAGTAGTAGAAGTGGTGGATGTAATAGTAGTGTCATTATTAGTAATAGTAGTAGAATTGATGGCAGTAGTAGTAGTATTGGTAGTGTTATTAGTAGAAGTAGTAGTAGTGGTAGCAGTAGTAGTAGTGATAATATTGGTAGCGGTAGTAGCAGTAATGGTAGCAGTAGTAACAGTAGCAGTAGAAGTGGTAGTAGTAGTAGCAGTAGCAGTCGTAGTAGTAGTAGTGGTGGTGGGGGTTGCAGTATTAGTAATATTAGTATTAATAGTTGTAGTAATAGTAGTAGAATTAGTAGCAGTAGTAGTAGTAGTAGTCAGGAATACTAAAAGTGACGGTGGCTTTGCAGCCCACTTATTTAAATTTTTGTTTGTGTATGCAGATCAATAGCAGACCCAAATACGATGTATCCCCTCCCTCTCTACCTCCTTTTTCTGTTTGCTAGGTTCGTGAGGCCCTCGCGAGGGACATGGACCTTCCCGTACGTGTGATCCAGGTTTGGTTCCAGAACCAGCGTGCCAGGGAGAAGAAGCTTGCCTCATCTGCCGGCGGAGGCGGTGGAACTGGAGAGGTCAGTATGGACCCCCTCTCCACCACCACCGCCACAACTTCCGACTACCACTCCAGGCTGGTTATTCGCCGTCAAGCCAACAGCGCTGGATGGCAGCATGGCTCCTCTGACAATGGCGGCGTCGTTGAGAGTACCAACAGCGCGCTGTCCTCCCAATCACCCTCACAGTTTCCACAGGCTTGGCGACCCGAAGCGCGTTCCGTCTCCTCGCCGTCCGCACCAGGATCTCTGCAGGCAGATCCACCTAACAATCCCGCTCTCTCCCGCGCTGGCAGTGGTCCTCACTCACCTGCTTTCGCGCACCGACAAGCCTCCTGGCTTCCAACCTCCGTAAGTTCAAAGGATTCCTGTCGTCCAATCTGCATTTTCCCCTCCTGGTCTTTAGAACCGACTGTGTCGGCTTTTTTCGGGACTATTCAGTTGACTCAAGTGAACTGTGGCGTAGCAGCTCCGTAATGCCTGAATTTTCGTTAGTGTGTTGTTTAGAGGTTCATGCTGTCTTTGCGACAATCACGAAGGTTCCATTTTGACAGGTCCACGTTAACTCCATGACGGTACAGGGACGGCGCCTTGTGTGTGAATTAGTTTTACTTGCACTGCATCTACTGCACTCTTCCTTTCCTCAACCACCTGCGCACGGGTTGAATACGAAAACTCGGGGCAGGATTGGCCGTAGATGGCTGGCGCGACGTGAGCCTGCACCTACACGTGCCACCTCCCCCCACCCTCCCATTTGCGCATCCCGCATAGCGTCTACCGTACCCTGGTCTAGTTCATCTGGTCCCATTAGGAGACTTTTGGGTTCGGGTAACTGTAAGAACTAACATGGCGTAAACCATCCCTGTCTAATCGCTTTCGCCTGTACTCTGGCGCGTGCGTACAAGGTAGAATCAGTACGGCTTTCGGACAGAGCATGATGTGTTGATCAGCCGTGCGTTGCCAAATCCGAGAACAATGCCACCATTACCTCGTCCTCTTGTCTGGCCCTAACTATGGCGATTGTCTGTGATAAATTCTACTTCATGACGACAAATCTCCGAAATCTGCTTCGATTGGTTCAGGTTTGGTGTCACTTTACATCATTCTGTAGTTCTACAGAGTGCTTCTTTCGATATTACCTTCGGTATCCGTCAGGGATGCTTCCTATCTGTTCCACTGTTTGACAAACAACTGCTGTCGTGTTTCGTACACTTCCAACCTTATCTCTATTTATAACGTTTCAGTGCTACCGAAATGTCTTTTGGGGTTGCAGTTTGCCGTGTTGCAAAGGCAGACAAAATGGGTTGAAATGAAGAGTGTTTTTGTCAGCTCTTGCGCTTCCAGATATCTATCAGGCCTCCGTAGAAGACGGAGTCTTGTTAGCCTAATGGACAACTTTTGCCGCCCTCACTCGACATTTTTGCCGGATGACATTAACTCGATAGATGTCTGCGACATCTGCCCGGCTGCGTGAAATGTCGGAATCGGCTCCAGACCGGACAGCGGGTACAGGAAACTTCCGTGAAAAATTTCCCTCGACCTGATTCCCGCAATCAGCAGTATTCGATCAGCAATGCTTTCACTCTATTCCCCCATTGACGTTCACAACCTCGATCCAGAACGCGAACCATCCGCGGTCTACTCCTTTCTCGTCGATGTAATTGGTTCACCGGCCTGAATGTGACCTTGGTTGTGGTGTTGTTGGGGAGAAATTTTCAGCGAGTCCTTGTAATGTCCTTTCTGTCCTCAATGTTGACGAGCACCCGTTGCGATGTCGCCGTAGAAGAGTCGCTTTGGTATGCGCTCATCTCCTGACATCACGACGTGGCTGCCTCTACATGAGGTGGATACTGAAGATTCCGGTTCGTTCCGACGCTTCCTTGTCTGGGAATTTGTCTGGTCAGCTCAGCTTTGGTTTTCTATGTAGGCAGCTGTGAGGTGTAAGTGATTGAGTTCGCTGGTTCGTTTGGCGTAGACCTTTCATGTCTTCGCCTGTAGAGCAACATTGTCAGGCCTGAGGTGAAGTCCGCGATGGTTCCAGACTGGGAACTGTAGTCCTCTGAAGGTCTGGCTGGCTTTGGAGATCCGATGAACTACTTCCTCATCGATCTTGGCATTCCTTAAAATTGGTGGATGGACGCACATCGATCGGTTACGGGACTCCCTCGTCCCGTTCTACCTTCGGGCTCACTCTCGAGCCCCGCCGGCAGCTGCACAACGCCTAGTATTAGAGGCAGTACAAAATTACCGACAAAGGTAAAGGGGGACCGAAATGGCCGTTTCTGACTTATCAGCCGTCATCAGTCAGCCATACCCAATCCCAGGAAATTTACCACCTCAGGCTCGAACTCCCAACCTATTGATTAGCAGTTCAACGCTCTAACCATTGAGCCACGGGCTCATTTTCATGCCGGCTTAGATATAAAATATTGACATTGGCCGATGGACGCCTCGCCGATCGGTTACGGTACTCCCTCGTCCCGTTCTCCATTTGGCCTCATTCTCGATCCCCATCATCAGCCGCGCATCGGCTTGTAGTATAGTAGAGCATTGACCAGGAAGACTGGACTGGCTACTTACGGCTTATCGGTCGTTATCAGCCAGTCATACCCAACCCCAAGTGTTGCACCATCCGTTTCTTTAAAATGAAACTTTCAAGTTATGCCAGGTTCTACTTGCGATGCAAGTTGAGTTCCATCCACGTTAATATAGGGCTCATAGTGCTCCGATATTGGTGCCGTTTCGTGTATGAGTACCGTCTTCTCCATGTTCATAGTCAGTCCGAAGTTAATGCGATTGGAAGCGCGGAGGTCCATACTCCGCGTCATATCCTCTTCCTTTGTGGTATTTGGCGTGCAGTCATTTTCGAACAAGAGGTCGTGGATGCTGGTCTTGGATACCCACCATGATGCTTTCAGACGACGATAGGGTATCCAGCATTGACCGCTCCTCATGATATGCCTCCATCAGCCTGACAGAGATCACGAAACTGAAGACCGTGGAGACCACGAACGCTTCACAGATTGCAGCGCTTTCCACGTGACGTGAGTCATCATCCCATCGCGAATGTGGCGTACCGTTTGTGTGAAATGTCCCAAGCATCAAGTTTCAGTATGAGTTTTCAGAGTCCACCGCAGTTGACTGTGTCGAAGGCTGTTTTAAAATCAGCGAAGGTGGTGAAGCGCTTGGTCCTGTGATTCGAGAGCTGTGATTAAGGTAAGGAGACAGTTTTTGCTCATTGAGATAACCTTGTCGGTTGGCTTTGGGCGTGTGTTGTTCGACCAAGGCCAGGTCAGCTGAGAAATTGCCTTCGTATCGCCCCTGTTTATCAGGTCCATCGGTTTGCACCTTTTGCCGCATTGGGCAGAAGGAACCGAGCTCACTGTGTCCCCTGTCGTAAATCTGTGCTCGAAGTTCTTTAGACAGGCTAAATTGCGCAGTTCAGGGCTATGCTGGACTTAGCACAGTGGATGTGTGCTATCTCGGTAAATTTCAACCGAAATTCTGACATGTGTTTTCGCCTAGAAAATATTACTTAAGTAGGCATTTTAGTCATGAGAGGATACCGTCTTTTGAACAAGCTACTTTCTGGTAGTCAAACGTGGCTACTTAAGTAGTACGCATTTGCCGGTGATTTTCGGTGTTCCTATGAATCAACTTATAATTGAACTTTTTTTGTAGCAACTTACATCTTCTTCAAATGTTGCGCTTTAAGAAAGTATATTTATTGGTTTAAAAAGTTTTTAATCGTGTGATCTTTTAAGACCGTGAAATTCCCATCGATAAAGCACTATATCTGTCCATTTATTAAGGTTGCTTGTAGAGTATACAGCATGGAATACAATTTTAACGGTATGTCGGATCCAAATTTTTTCGGGAATTGAAGAAGTTTTTTAACGGAAAGATAAATTTTATTTTAGCGTACAATTTGGCGATGTATTTTTTAACAAACAAATATAAGAAGAAATAATTTTGTGCGTATTTCGATAATTATAATTGACTTTATAAGATCTTCGAAAATCAATAGGAAAAATGCAGACTTTTTATGTAACATAGAGAATTGTTTTGGCAATTGGCTGGAAAAATGGTCGTTCAAAAGTTTTCATCTTGAAATAATTGAGATACCTTGAGATTTTGCTGCACGATACATAATATTGCAATCAAACTTAGGCAATCTTTGCGAATCGACAACAGACTTCAGAATTTCGGTTAGCATTTCCTGCAAGAAAGATTTCTTTTTGATCGAATCTCACCCCTATCCGATACACGATCTTCAAAGCCACGTATCGAGTAGCCACTGTGGTCCTGATAGTTTTATTTAAAAAGCGTATTTTAAAATCCCAAGTGGGCCATGCCTTTTTAATACAGCAGCAGCAGCTAGGTGACTCACAAATGCCTATATTCAAATCGCACTTCTGCTGACGTACACCTGGCACGCCGTCCTTCTTATTTCGCCAAATCTCTACACTTTATTTTCTACCGTATAATTTTGCGTATTTTGTTGCCTGTTTTCGTTATTTTTCGCCTCTACCCTTTACACAACGTAATAATTGGTATTTAAAACATATTACTGACACTCATTTAAGTAGGCGTTTATCGTATTTTATCCCCGACAGCCCTTGAGACCGCCTAATCGCCAGGTTTGACAGATATAACGCCTGCCCTGACCTCTTCCCCCGATCGTCTGAGGAGTCGTCATCCCTACTCCGTCTCGCTCCTGCGCTCCCCTTCTCACGCCGGATACCCGCCTTCTCCCACTGGGCCCTCTAGTCCTGCATTTTCCTCCCTTGCCGAATTTGTACTCGTATCTACGAGTGCTTCTTGCTTGATTTCCATCGCCTCCCCCCTTCCCCTCAGACGCTTTCACCGTTTTGCTATATTTCGTTTTGGTTGGAAACATCACTTTTCGTTATTATTCCAGCCAACAACTGGTAGTGATTATAACGATTGCAGTGTCGTCGATTTTAACCTCGTTAACTTATTTGATTAAGGTTGCATATTGTCCTTGGGGACCCGCTAGCTCAGTCCTCTTTCGTTTTGTGTGAAAATGTGCGCAATTTCGCGGAGGCGATTCCGATACTCTTCCTGTACATATCTGCCACACATGTGTATAAGATGTATAAATATGCTTATTGTCATGTTTGCGCCTACCTTTGCGCGTGCACATACCCCGCGTAATCATTACTAACAAATACAGTAAATCTATTTCTATCGGTTCTTGTTTTGTGTTCCAGTGACTTCGGGTAGTCTGTGGGTGGTTGGGAAGTCTGGCAGCGTATTGGGGAGCATGGGACGGTGGCGGCAACCGGGTAACGACTGACCAATCAGCATCGCCGGCGACTGTCAGGAGAATACTTCTCACGGGGAGGACTTAAAATACAGCGTACCAGGACGCAAAACCCAATCAGTGATAATGAAAGCTCTTGGCTAAAAACTGTCCCAATAATCAAAGCATTTACTTTTATTTTCCCGGAATAAATGTAGACTGAGTCGAGGCGCTGACCAAAATGGTTGAATAAGAATTCCGTTCTGTCGGTTGCAGTTAGGAGGAGGGGGATAATTGTTCAACCAATCACAATTGGCGGATTATTTGGCCTTCGAGTATGTTCCCGAATACTGTGCTCCGATCGAATGAGCGGCCTGGCCTTGGAAGGGATGGAGGTTTACTGATATTATCAAGCGCCCGAATTTCACATAAACCTGCTAAAAGCCAACATGTACCCTTTTCTGCGACGGTCTCGGATGCTGGGTTCCTTGTGAACATCCGAAATATTAGGCTAATAAACTTGGTCCGGCCGCCGCATTTTCTTCCGATGAATTTCAAACGTTCCCACGGAGGGTTATTCGAGCCGAGGGAGGAGCGCCTGCACGCGTCCCGGCCGCCTGCGCGTTCTCGGCGTCGTCACGCCATTGGTTGCGACCAGAGTGTCCTTGGGGCCTGATTGGTCCACGTCCGCGAGAAGTTGCTCGGCCATTCCAATCCTTTTGGAAGCCGATTGGCCAGAATCCTAGCCAATTTTAGCGGGAGGCTATAAATGCACGTAGTTTTTTTCCCAGTTATAATGACTTGCACGTCGTGGGCGATCTTGTTTTGTTTCTCTGTCAGGTCAGGGGTTTTGGACAGCAGTCGAGCACATATGGTTCGTGTTATCGCCGGGTCACAAAAAGGGGCAAACCTAGAACAGACAAACTGTGCAAAGATTGTTAAGCCCCTCAGGAAAGCTCGGTACATGCTGTATAGACCGGTCTTTTGCGACACGCCCCCAGTTTTGAGCCCGCCTACGTTCGTTCTGCTTCTATATTGCCACCGGTTGGTAGCGCGACAAATGCTGCGTATCTCTCAATGTTGGGCCGCGCACATTATATATTTATTTCCATTTAAGCCTTTATTAGTGCTACATAAAGAGCTGTCGATGTTCCACTTCGCTAATTACTACCCTTCGGGCAATTTCTGAGACGTAAATTATAAACGCGAGGGCCATGACTGCATGACCTCCAGTTATCAAATACATTTATTGTTCCTTTCAGGTTATCGCTCCTGAGCATTTGTCGACGTGGTTCATAGCTCCTACATTCTGACGCTCAGTTCTAATAAGTAATTTAAATCCGTGCAAATATCCAAAGTTTCATAAGACATTAATCGAATTTTTAAAACTGGAACTTATAGAATACCCTGAACGTAAATTAAATTATACGAGGTGAAGTTTATAAGGGCAGCTGACAAGTTGGTAACTTTCGTGAATCTTATATTACCTCAATATTTGCAGTTTCTGTCGGCCTTTTAAAGGGAATGTTGGCAAGCAGACTAGACGAAGGCAAATTCTGCGTTGTCCTAATCTCATAACTCGGCAGTCCACCGCTCTATGGATGTCTATTGAGTCGGAAACGGCCCTTCCAGTCTCCCTTGCTGTGGATTCTTTTCCTTGTGAGAATAAAGTTCACAGAAGATGACCTAACTCATGCAAAGTCGTGATCGAAATTTGAGTTGGTTTTTCTGTGTATATTTGATCTTGTTATTTCGATTTATTGTACTAAAGAACACAGCGTTTCCAATCTTGTTTATTGAGGGGAAAACAGGCAGGCGTCGGATTATTTTACGGATTTTCACATATCCAAGGAAATTTTTGAAACATTTTTATTCCTAACAACAGTCTGGACAGTAATCCCATCGAAAATCTCTTTGCGCAAATTATAAGAAATTGGGAAAAGGCAAGGAATCACATTTCCATGGAAAAAACGTTAGTGTTTGTGCTTATAGGCTAAACCACCATTGAGAACTTAGTAGTCTCTATGTCCTCACAACAGTAGTGCACATCAAAGAACAATTAACAAAATACTAGTAAGTTTTATTGTAATTTTTTGCATTATTTTATCTTCGTATCATATTTTCCTTCTCTGATGTCGGTTTAATTAGGCCATAAATAATTGACCTGTCATAAAATCGTTTTTTATTTGATGGTTTTCGATAAAGTAAATTATTTTTTAGCTACTAACTAATCTTTTATGAACTAAACGATATCTTCTTTTGAAGATCGGTCGTTCCTTCAACGTAGAGGGTAGAAGGTGGGTAGTTTTGTGCGCTACAAGTGTTTCCATGCGAAGTGCTTGAATTTGCATCAGCGAGGGACCGAACTGTTAAGTCACCGTCCCGTGCCCCTCTCGCGGTGTACCACGCGATGAACATCGTCTTTTGCGGCGATTGAACTTTCGTTGGTCCCTTATACGCATAAAACAAACAGATACAGTTATCGAATACTTTTTTCAACGAGGCTGGTAAACTAGTCCATAATCGCAAGTTTCCTTTTCAACCTTTTCCCGGATCCACGTAAGGGATCAGGCTTTTCAGCTCTTCGGTATTGATTCCAAGCAGCACGTTTAATGGTTCGTAGTGAGTTCACTATAGCCTTGACCTGGGTTGGATCGGTGTATCTCACCTCCCTCTTCAGTCTTCTGTCTGGGTCACTCAAACTGACATTTATGAAGTACTTGACAGGACCTGGTGTGACCTAGAGTCTCTATCTAACGCGTGAGTCTCACCCACGACAGTTCGGCCGTCGCTAACTATGATGAACACCGTGCGTCCCCAGAACATGTTCGTGCAGGTTAGCGACTTGCGGTACAGAGACAGACTTACACAGTATCTTTCGCAGTAAACTGATCAGGACGAGTGGAGGTGGGATCGGACGCACGTTAAAATCGCAAGAATCTGCTCACTGATCATCAGTTTCACATAGTCTCGAAAGTGAATATCGCCTTCCTAAGCATTCTTTTGATCCACTGACTAAAAAAATATCTACCGCCATTCATCGTCTCTGTGCATTCGCTACGCCATCCGGCTTTCTAAGATAGTCAGTGGACAGCTACGTGGGGGTTGTGTCACCGCAGCGCGGGTCCTTAGGGTATTATATATTTTATGCCTGTCAGGGTATAACTGACTCGTCCCGTATTTTTTTTCTGTGATCCAAACAGATCGAGGACGCTCAGCCCCACTTGATGTTGCACGTTTCTGATCGAGGTCCATGAAAAATGACCCTAATGGCTCAGGTTCACTGAGTGTTTAACCTGAAACGCTTAATTGCCTACGGAAACGCGCTTCGAATTTCAGATGCCCCAGTATACAGGGTTGACATATTATTGGTTAATGAAGGCTAACAAGTCAGAGGGAGCCTTTCTGCCGTCCTATGCCTTTGATGTTGGTAACAAGAGACGACGCAGTTGAAATTTTTGTCCTCTTCGTGAGGCATTTGTATGTTTACTGCATTAGTCAATATTCAGTAGACCATTAAATAGTCCAACAATAACATCATTGGAACCTTTGTAACGCCTTAAGTGCGTAAGGATCTTCCGCACCTCGCTGGAGATCACCTATTACGGGTGCCCGTGTTTTCAGTTCCCACTCTCAACTATGTTTATATCACAATATATGGTGTACTTAAAACTTATTAGTAGCGTGTTTATTCCAAATGAATACTTTGTTCGTCGTTTTGAATCGGCTGAAAAAAGTGCTCACAAAAGCCGGGCAGGTCTGAAATATCTTAGGATTATGCTCAACAGTAATTAATATTAACCAGCTCTCATAATCGAATGTTGGTTAACATTTCATGATATTGGTCGCCGACTGTATGTGATCACGGCTCCCGGGTGCTCATGAACTGCGCAACAACCCAATCGACACTGACTGACGCCCACATCACTCTAGAGGGTGGATCGTCGCGTTGGATCTTCCCCACAGAATGCATGCCACAATTCGGCGTTTTGCCATGATCACTGTGGTTATCGAGGTACATCATGCGACTACAGCCCTGTCTGTGCTACGACAGATAACAGTGGACGCAGGAAAAAAGGGCAGACTTCGTTACTAATCAAAGTTATATGCAGAACTCTAGAGAATCAAATTTTCTCGGGGACTTTGGAAAAGTACAAAATCTGGGCTTGGCTGGTCACCTCCAGCGTGCACGTGTCCACCATTTGAGCATTAATCAGCGTTGTTGGCAATAAAACCTGTCTTGTTCATGGAGGTTCACCTGCACCAGGTGAGGAATAGGGAAGGGGTACGGAGCAAGCCGCAGGCCCGCCGGATTCTGTGAAGTGTGTAGCACCAGGTGGCATGCCCTGCTGATAGTGAAAGAGCTCGCTGTTGGGCTTTTCTGACAGGGAGCAGTAGGGTCTGTCGGCCCGCGACTGCTGTTGAACCAGCTGCTGCTGCTGATGATGATGATGTTGCAGAAGGCAGTGTGGACCGTAGCCCGTGGCAGCACCGACTGGCGTGGCCAGTGGCGTCGTCTGTCGCGTTTCACCAAAGACGCACCGGTTTCGTACTCGTGCCTGAACCTCCAGTTGCAATTGAAACCGGCCCGAGACGACGAGGTTCTGCGAGGCGGAGGAAGTGGGTGAGGAGGGAAACGCGGCGGCATATGCAGGATTGCCGAATTCCTCCGACTTTGACAGACCTGGCGTCCCCGTCTCGTCGCCATCCTCCACTGACGAGGAGCAGCCCTCGCTGTCAGACTGTTCTGTCTGCTCCAGTGGGAGGATGCCACTCCAAGGTTGGTCTTGCATATCGCTCGGGCCGCGGGCCGTCGATGGAAGGCCGGGCAGCATGGTGAACGCGGATGGTTCGTTGTAGTGGAAGCAGTCTGGGGAGATGGCAAGTTGACCGGCCCGCGAACTGTAGGCAGCTATTCCGCCGGTGGATTCATGAGACCAGCTCGGACACCTCAGGGAGGGTAGAAACATATCAAGGAGGCCCTGAGATTCAGGGGTTCCTGACAGCACTGGTGCACTTGGCAGAGAACCAAAATTCTCCTGCAGAGACCAATAGCCGAAGAGCTTTGGCTGCCACTGTGGCACTGATGTCGCTGTTGAGGCTGCCGTCATGGCTGTGGTGTCTTCTTCGCCCACCAGTGTCACTTGTGGATTGCGGGCTGCCTGAGCTGGTGGATTCAGAAAGCATGGGTAGTAGGTACAGCGTGTGGCAGCATTTTCCGGGGGGTTTTCATCGAGTCTTTGAGATGGTAATTCGCTCGAAAGTTGGGCTTTGGAAGAGGGGGAAGCCACTGCCTGCTCCGACGCACACTCCGGTGAGACTACTTGGCTTAATAATAAAATATAAGTTACTATTGGTAATTCAGTAGGTGCTATATAGACAATAAAACTGCTATCCATTCAACCCGGTGCCATCTTGGAAAGCCATTTTAGCCTGTAACATTCCTCGTTTATCTCTTTCGAGTACGCACGCACTTAGCATCCCAAGATGGCTAACTGATTGCTTACTCTAATGAAAGTCGCTGCTGGGAATTGTCAAGTATTTTTTCGAGTGAATGTTTATCAGTGTTACAATTGCGCATCGGTAAGTTTAGCATAATTTAAAAAGCGCACCTTAGTGGAGCACCGCTAGGCGGGATCTGATTGTGATTGGTCAATAAGCTTGTGGGATTTGCATCTTATGGTATTTTAGTCATGGATTTCAAACCATAAGCCAACTGCCCCATTTCCAGACTCAAAAATCGCATTGTAGGTTTGTTTGAGTTTCTGCGCAGTTAACAAATAATTCTTACCATAATGTCTTAACGAACAGAATACTGGGAAAAGACTGTTCGATGAATTCACATAATGAATGTCGAGCTCAAAATTATAATGACTGAATTTTTTCAGGGGCTTTGATATTGCCTCTTCGATTTTGGAAATAAATAGGTAACTCAGAGATTGTGCACTACGATTCCGTCTAGACGGGTTGATTTTGCTTAATTTTTTCTCTTACAACGTGTGCGGGCTTTTGAAATTGAGCCGCCATCATTTTCTGCTCTGCATTCGCATATCACCCATTATATACCAAATTTTAACACTATTTGTTTATTCAAACAACAAAAATGAGGTCATCAGCGCACGACGCTGGCACCGTTTTGAAAGAAGTCCAATTTGGTCGAAATTTTGAGACGCATTCAAGGACGATTCTTCATGATGTCAATACATGCATTCTTCGGCCATTCGTTTCGTGATCTTCCGGTGTTCTGTGGTTTGTGTGCCCAACCTTATTCACGGTGAATGGAGGATATTTTTTGCTGAAAGTTTTTGAATTTCACTTTCAACATAAAGCTTAGCTATCTCTGTCTCTCAAGATTTAAATTTATTTTGGTGGAAGAGGCATAGGGGGGGTAGGGATCCTGGACTAACATCCTATCTATCGTGATCTCAACTAGGCGACTATTCTTCCTCTGAGGTCCCTATCCGTAAAGTCAATTATTCAACACCGCTTTGCCTACACGAGTTTATTTACTCAGTGATCTGCACTGCCAGGCTTTACGCGCTTCTACAAATTAAGCTCACTCATTCGAAACTCATCCTGTTCTGCCAAAATCCCTTACTAATTAACTGTGCCTGGTAGTTATCTCCCAGGCCTGAGCAGTCAGATTACCGTATCAGAATTGGTGTATTCCATACGTTGCAGTAGGCTGTGCGGAGTAACATGACCCCATTGTGATTAAATTCACGGCTCCCGTTGGGGTCTCTTAGCTCAATTGGCTAGAGTGTTAGCTGTACTAAAACCGTCCCCTGCTGGCGTGGTTCAAATCCCACCTAGGCGCCGAGTTTTTCACAAGTTGGTCTACTTAAATAGATTACGTAGTATGAATAACGTTTCGTTTATAAGTGGGCCGTCGGCTTCTGCTAGGTTGATGGTTGGACGGCCGCGTCGCTATCCTTAAGTCCACAACATACGGGTAGTCATGCGTTGGCGACTAAAGCGTCACAAATAAATACGTTTGAATGAAGTATCCTGCATGACAGACAACAGCCGGAATGTTGGATATGATTTCTTTCTTACCTCCCTGTCCTACGTAGTCCCTCGATTGCACACACTGTGTACGTAATATCGTCACCGGGTTGTTATTCACTGGTATATGGTGCTTCCCAAGTTCTCTTTTATATAAAAAGGTTTACTGATAAAGCACCTGAAAAAAACCCTTACTGTTTAAGATTATCGTTACCCCTGACCAACTTTTAATGTTTTACTTGTGTTCTCCTTTAACCAATGATCGTTCCTTATTAAATGGAAGTGCTGATCGATGTGTATGGGCGTATTTCCGATACTTTTTGTGAAGTGGTACATATCCCATGCACTTTTAAGTAGTTTGTTCGCATAACGGATGAATAGTTTTTACCTGGCATTGTGATTTTCTAAAGCTGAGATGCCCGCTTCCCAACCAACTACTCCATCCCGCGCAATATCAGAATTGTTCTGCATCTGACGCCGTGTCTGATTTTATACACTGTACACAGAGCATAGAGAAACTTTTATTTTTTTATTATTATTATTTTATTTTGCCGCCTAATCATAATGCATAATTCCTGAACCACGAACATTGGGAGCCAAAATTACGGAATCCGCTCGTATGCCCGACTACGCGCTATCCAGCGCTTCTATACATGTCGAATAGTGGGAGAGATTTAAATGACTATTCGTTGCGAACCCGCGGATCTGGTGAGTAGAACCGTAGCACCTACCACTGTCTCTTGAAATGTTAACCAATCTTTTAAAATATACCTACGATTCGAAAGGATTACCTAAGGAAGTTTGTCACATAAATTAACTTGTAGCATTACTCCTATATATCTTGCTCACGTCAGGATCCCGACTATTTAACCAACTTCTTCCCACCGCAAAAATGCCTAGTTATGATTTTGGATGCCCAAATAAAGGTCAATAAATATTATGGACAACATACATAACAATATTCTTTGTTATTCTCATTTGATGGAAAAGTACGTCCTCCTCAAATGTTATACTTTAAGAAGAGGAAGGATTCAATGTTTAAAAAAAGTTTTAATTAGGAGATTTTTAAGACAGTGAAATGTCCATAAATCATGGTATCTGTCCATTGGTTAATACTACTTGTTCGTTTGACGCTGCCATCCAACCTTCAACCTAGTCGAAGCCGATGGCCACTTATAAATAAAATTTTATTAATACTACGTAATATATTTAAGTAGAAAGTATATTTACAGTTTTTAAATAATTTGATTGACTAACTTGTGAAAATTCGGTGGCCTCGATAGGATTCGAACGCACGCTAGCAAGGGGTAAGCTTTAGTACAGCCAATCTTCTAGCCAACTGATCTACATGGCCCTCACCGGGAGCCATGATTTCTAACACACTCGGGTCAAGTTACCCCCGGACAGCCTACTGCAACTCAGGGAATCCACTAATTCTGATACAAGCAATCTAGAATCCACCAGATGACTATCAGGCACAATTAATTAGTATAGGATTTCGGCAGATTTGAATAATTCGTTTGACCCACTGGTGAAAAACTCACATTGGGGGCTTCGTAGCTTAGTTGGCTTGCGTGTTGGCTGTACTAAAGCCTTTCCCTTGCTGGCGTGCTTTCGAATACCACCAAGGCCGTCGAGGTTTTCATAAGTGGTTCAAACGAATTATTCACATCTGCCAAAATCCTCTTCTAATACTGCTTGTAATAAAATGGCTCATATCCACTGCAAAATTTCTTGAGACATACATTAGATTCCCTATCTCATGAAATGGCGACTGAGATACCGACAGCAGTTTTAGATACTAAAAATCCTCTGAGTAGGATTGTTTTATTGCTTACCTAATCCCAATAGGATTCTAGCTTTTGAAGGGGTTTTTTGACTGCCCCCAAAAAGTACACTCTGTAAAAAAATCGCTGCATAAATAGTATGTATTTTTCTAACTGAGTTTCACTGTCCTTTTAAATGCAAATGTATGATAGAAAAAAATGCGCAAAAATATACTTTCTACTACTCATTTGGTAGCTAATATTCGGTTTTAAAGAAGTTTCTAAATCGCCGAATAATTTTTAACACTACCAGCTGTTACATGCTGTATGCATTCATACTATGTATTATGAATAAACATTTTAGTCTTAAAAAACCTCATACAGTAGATTGCCTAACTCATGAAATGTCTATATCAGAATTTGAGGTAGTAGCAGGGCAGGCATTTTAAGGTGTTAGTTCTGTTTGTTATATTAAATTTATGAAGAAAAAGCTGTGAACATGTAAGCTTATGAAATATTATATTCATGTGACGTCCCTATCGGCGCAATGAAGCGAAAAGCTGCTTGTCTTAGTCAAAAGAATCTAAGACAATGTAAAAACGGAAGACAAAACGACGAATTCTTGTGAAACGGTGTTGGAATATGCACTTTCATGTTAGGCTGCTTGATGACGGCCATACTTTACGTTGCGCTTACTCTAGAGGAATATGTATGTACAAAACTGTGCAAAAGACTATTTTCAAAAGTAATTCGACTTTTTCTGCTTTATTCACTCGTTTAATTGCATGGTCAGGCTTCCTATACATTTACAAGTTCAGTTTACTCAACTAGGTCAATTTTTCACATTTTCGTAATTTGTACCTATTCTAAAAAATATTATTATTTCTAGACAATGTTACATTAATTTGTAAACCACAAAAAGCCATATATTTCCTAACGATTGGTTCTTTATTGACGTAAAATTTTGGTGGACGCAGTGTGCGCTGATTTTGCGAAACGGACCATAACTCATGAAATTCCTCAGATTTCATGAGATAGGACAACTACTCTAATTAGAAACTTTTTAAAACCGAAATATACCCTCACCTCAATTATAAGATTTGAAAAAGGCAAACCTTGCTAGGAAAAGTTATAGAAAAGAATACTTTTACGCATCTTTTCTATAGAATATATTTTAATATACAAGGACAATGAAAATAATTAGTGAAAATATGTACTACTTAAGTAGCCTAACCCGTTTCATCCCTCTAGGTCCATGTATAATTGGAGAGTTTATCTTGAATTATTAATAGGCAATGACCGTATGCAGTTGAATATGAGGTCGCGAACTTTTATGACGTCATTAAATTCTGCTTATTTCGTCGCCTTTGTCTTGTTCAAAGTTATTCGGAGAAAACAATGCTTCAATTAAGTAGTGTTTGTTAAAAACTACAGGTTCTGGGTTCGTTGCATGATTTCTATTCCTGCCAATGTTTTGCGTTTGAGCAAAGTTCATAAAAGGTAATGTTTGTGGACGAAGTGCAGCTCACAGACACCTGGCAAATTAAAATTTCAAAGAATAGAGTGGAGCGATTTTAAAGTGAAACGGTAAAAGGACCGACAACCACCCCAGTCGACGAACGGCTGACCTTGTCGGGATCATACGGTGTCAAAGATATTCCTCTCGGCAAGACAACGAGCTGAACGCGCAGTGGGTAGAGCGTTGGACTTCTAGCCAACAGGTCGCGAGTTCAAGTCTCGGGTGTTGGGTATGGCTGGCTGATGACGGCTAATATGCTAGAAATGGCCACTCCAGTCTTCCTTGTGTTTGTCAGTAATATTATATTCCTCTCTTGTCAAATGCTAATCTAGAGTTCTTATTTCCTTTTTTCTGGACAACAATTGCCAAAACCCACGTCGTAATGGGTTAGACTTTCCTCCCTTCCTCCGAGATTATCAAATTGAATGTATTCCCTTTGGTTAAGATCGAATACAAAAAAGGAAAATCGACCCAAAATCTATGCGATCAGTAACTAAGCAAGACATTATTGTGGCGGCATATAAGGTGAATGAACATTCCGCGTCAAATGTAGCACGAAGTCAACACGCCCCATGGAAGTCTGGTTCTTGCAGACTGAAACACCAGCACATGTGCGGCACGCAAGATGTCTGGGAGATCACTACACTCGAACCAATTTCAGGTCAATTGACTCCAGTTGTGCCTTCGGAAGCTGATGGGGGTGGGAGATGTGAGGTTGACCTCGAATGGTCTTTTCTCGCTGTAAGTCATGTCAACTATTGCGTCCCAACCACACCTCCCCAATAGGCTTGCTGGAACTTGCTACTCGTTTGTAAATGGGGTAGAGATGAGGTAGGGCGGTCGATGTCACCTCATCTTCCATCAATCACGCGCTTTCGGCTATCATGTTTAACTCAAAGCCGTCGCTTATAAAGGTCTCCAAAACGGTTCTGTGAACTGAGGAGGACTAGTCATTAACAGAAACTTCAGGTAACATCGAGGTCAGGTACAATTTACTAGAGACTCGTTCGTGTGATTTGACGAACCCGCTCACGCGGTCCGTACAGACGATGGGTTTCGCCATGTCATCTTCAACAGAATCGGTACGCGTGGAGTTGGAAATACGAAGGCTCCAAGCCCTGAGAGCTGAAAGCATGCACGAGAGAGTACCCAAAAAAGGAGAATTATTTTCTGTCGATCAAAGGATTGGTAGTACTGCCCTTTCCCGGTATATACGTTTACTAGACACTCTTCCTGCTCAGTCGTCCAAGTGGCGTTCATAAGAAACCTCCTTCGAAAGCTCTCGGCGATTTTGAGATGACAAAACTTTAAGGCGAAACGCACCAACATCAAATTCCGTTTCCGTTTAAGAAAACAGCTGCCGAAGACTTCTTAATGCTACAGGAAGCTTATAGGAAGGGAGCTCTAGGTCTGACAAGACCTTACGAGTGATTTACCCAGTTAGGAAATGGTCAAATGTCACTTAAAGATGAGTCCCGTCTGGATCACCACTAAACGTCCAGAACAGACGAAAATTTTCGGCGATTCCACCAGGTTTGACCGTCGCAGAACAATGAACGAAATTGGATGAAATAACTGAAACTTCCTGGAGTTCACTCTAAGAATACTAAGAGCAGATTTGAATGTTATACGAGTCACGGCATGGTTTGCTTCAGGACTGCTTTCCGATGAACAGAGGAAGAACCGTTTAATGATTTCCCAGATATTAAAGAAACAGACAGAAAATGGCTCTGTTTTTTTTGTCAAAAGTCATCTCAGGGGATGAATTTTGGTGTAACAACTATGACCCTGAAACAAAATAGAGGTGGAAGCCAGCTTTATCACCCGGACCAAAAAGCATGCCAAGTGAAATTAAATCTGAAGTTCAGCGATGATACCGATATAGGCATTTCAGAAGTCGAGTTTGGCGAACGTACGCTTTCGGCTATTCATCATCCGGCCTTTATAATACGTTCATTAGAGTTTGTTTTTTTCGAAATCAAAGGAGTCATTCACATTGAATCTGTTCCACATGGCGCCACCGTGAACCAGCATTACAACCTGCAAGTGCTGAAGCGATTGCGTGAGAAAAAGTGACCTGAATTGTGACGATCGGGGGATTGGCGGCTTCATCACAACAATGCGCCTGTCCACACAGCGTTCAAAATAAACCAGTTTTTTCTGGACCGCTTTTTGGCAAAAAACGGCATAGCACCGGTTTCTCATCCCCCTCCCCTCCCCTAGTCCTCTGTGGCTTCTTCTCATCCCCAGTAGAACCTTAAGGCAAAGTCTTTTCAGAAAGTCAACGAGGTTAGGAAAAAGCAATGGACCACTTCGTTCGGAAAAATATAAAATGATGTTTCGAACAGAGGAAAACCCATTAAAACAAGTGCATTCCTTCCACTGGACACCGACAGCGCTGACGGCCCATCCCTACTTCGGATATTGGTGACCCCGACGTGATCCGATCACGTAACTTTCTCATTTGGATTCGGCGAGTAGTTAGCTTTGAACCGGAGGTGGGTTGCGAGGACATGCTGCAGCTGAAGTCGAGAATTGATGCCTGGGCTATACTTGTTACTGAATATGCTGCTTGGATTTCGTTGAGTACGTGATTAATATTACGCCAGCCACTGCACCTGAGCTTACCTTTGATGTACCGAAAGCCTGGGACAGGGTGGGCCAATCCGCACTCTCCTCGATGTAACAAGTCTTATGTGCTTATCCTATCAGCCCTGGTTTTGGAGGTTGTCACGTGACGTTGCCCCTTAGGCCTTGGTTGCAGCATGATGTGTACAAATTGCGGACCAGGCGGTTGGTGTGTGGTACGTATAGATAGGTTGTTTAGTAAAGACAGATTAACCATGTCGAACAAGACAAGGGAGACTGGAGAGACTCGAGAGTAATTTCCGGTAACGATCGGTGAGCGTTCGTCAACGAATTGCATGCCGCAAACACAGGCAAACTCTCGGGAAATGCTACTTGGCTCCTACGCAGATCCCAAAAACGTCATCCATAACATGAGCCACGATGGACTTAGCTACGCCAGGAGGAAATTATTGTGTCATCCTGCGGCTAGTAGCATAGGCACTAACTCCTCAAATTAATTTCCGTCTGTAAAATGTATTGATCCACACGGAGCGAACTAAGGCGTCTGGCTATCTGACTTTAATTTCTTAAGAAAACGATTCATATATTAGGCAGAGTGACAGTACCGACAAAAAGACAAGGGAGACTGGAAGGACCATTTCTGGCTTGGTAGTAATCATCAGTCAACCATACCCAATTCCAGCTATTGCGGCATCCGCAGCTCGAACTCGTGACCTGTTGGTTAGAAGTCCGACGCTTTAACCCATTGCACCACGAGCTCTTTGTCTTGCCGGTTGAGATCTGAAATATGCACATGGGTGGATAGTCGTTCACTGGTAGGTTACGGAACTCTCTTGTCCCGTTCTGCCTTGGGACTCACTCTTGAGCCTTGCCAGCAGCCACACAGCGGCTAGTATTGTAGACAGACGAACCCGTGGGTCAATGTTTTGAGCGTTGGACGAGCGAGTTGCAGATCTCTTAACCTCCGGATGCGTAACCTTGAGTGGATATCAATGAGCCTTATCCCTCCGAATAATTCCAAGTAGACACACATTCGTATGTAACCGACGTCTGAAGGAAGAGCCTTGAGATCCTGTAATCGTCTTCGTCATCAAAAATGACATTTCGAGACAAGTCTATTGACTTTTTAAAGAAAATATCCGTTGACCAATAGCAATAAGGGTCCCACACCAGGGGGAGAAGGGTAAAGGAATTCGTCCACTTCATTATGCATCGTCGTCCACCTGAACAACAGTCATGAATATGAACAGGAAAAGTTCCGTGAAACTGGCATGTCTGTGTAACACGTACCATGGCATCACTCTCCTCATTACTGCAGACAATGGGTCTTCCCGCGTGATATTCAGTTGCTTGAATATGTGCTTAGAAAGTGGAATCCTTGAGACCAGCTGAAACTCAAACGAAGTATGCAGACTCACGGACTTAATGTTGCATCTGGAGGCAGCTTTAGAACGTGAACTGCAGACTGGGAGAATGAAACTGTGACGTTGAACATGGTGAACTGAGGCTGAAGTGGTGGTGATGTGGTGCATGTGTGTGTGTGTGTGTGTGTGATGTGTGTGGTGGTGGTGTGTGTGGTGTGTGTGTGTGGTGGCAGTGGTAGTGTGTGTGTGTGTGTGTGTGTGTGTGTGTGTGTGTGTGTGTGTGTGTGTGTGTGTGTGGTAGTGTGTGTGTGTGTGTGGTGTGAAGTAAAGATAGTAGTGTGTGGTGGTGTGTGTGTGTGTGTGTGTGTGTGTGTGTGTGTGATGGAATGTGTGTGTGTGGTAGTAGTAGTGTGTGTGTGTGTGTGTGTGTGATGATGATGATGATGATGATGATGATGATGATGTGTGTGTGTGTGTGTGTGGTGATGTGTGATGGTGGTAATGTGTGTGTGTGTGTGTGATGAAGTGATGTGTGTGGTGTGTAGTAGTGTGGTGGTGTGTGTGTGTGTGATATGTGGTGTGTGTGGTGGTGATGTGTGGTGTGTGTGGTGTGGTGTGGTGATGATGATGTGGTGATGATGATGATGATGATGATGATGATGATGGTGGTGTGTGTGGTGTGTGTGGTGTGTGTGTGTGTGTGTGGTGGTGTGTGTGTGTGGTGGTGTGTGTGTGTGTGTGTGTGTGTGTGTGTGTGTAATAATAATATATATATATATGTATATGTAATAATATATAATAATAATAATAATAATAAAAATAATAATAATAATAATAATAATAATAATATATAATAATAATAATAATAATAATAATAATAATAATAATAATATATATAATATATATGTAATAATAATATAATAATAATAATAAAATAATAATAATAATAATAATATAATAATAATATATGTAATAATAATAATAATAATAATAATATAATAATAATAATATGTAATAATAAAAATAATAATAATAATAATAATAATAATAATAATAATATGTATAATAATAATAATAATATGTAATAATAATAATAATAATATATAATAATAATATGTATGTAATAATAATAATATATAATAATAATATGTATATAATAATAATAATAATATATAATAATAATAATAATAATAATAGTAATAATATGTATGTAATAATATGTAATAATAAAAGAATAATAATAATAATAATATGTAATAATATGTAATAATAATAATAATAATAATAATATGTGTATGTGTAATAATATGTATGTGTGTAATAATAATGTAATAATGTAATAATAATAATAATAATAATGTGTGTATGTATGTGTGTGTGTAATAATAATAATATGTGTAATAATATGTGTAATATGTAATGTGTGTATGTAATAATAATAATAATATGTATGTAATGTAATAATAATAATAATAATAATGAAAATAATAATAATGTATGTATGTAATAATATGTGTAATAATGTAATAATAATAATAATGTGTATGTAATAATTAATATGTAATAATAATAATGCATAGAAATATGTAAGAAATTCATCCCTATTTAGCACCCACATCATCCCTGAAACAATCATTAAAATGCACAAGACAGGTCCATTAAACCACCATTTCTATGCCAACACACATACCATAGGAATCTCTCTCCCTATTACCAAACAATGAATCTTCACAATTATGTCAATTCACTTGAATATGTGCCAAAAGTGAAATCCTTCCAGAAAACAACTATGAACTCAAGAAATCATCATTGAACTACGGACTTAATGCTGAATCTGAGCAGCTTTAAGAAAAATTTCTCTGAACTGAGCCAGACTGGAGATATAGCAAAAAGCCTTGGGAATCCAGAGAAAGTAGTGATGGAGTTTTATGATGATATGTGATTATTATTGTGTATTATGATGGAGGAGGAGGAGGAGGAGGAGAAGGGTTGAGCCTCTGTACAGAGTCCAGGCTCAACATACACTATTGTCCCAGTGATCGCGCGTTAATCCTTTTCTAAGATGAGAAGAATAACCTTACGGAAATAGCCAAAGGAGACCGGAATGGCCATTTCTGATTTTATTGCTGTCAGCAGCCAGCTATACTCAAACCAAAGTGGTGCCCCACCCGAGAAAATGAAGGAGAAGAAGAAGAAAGAGAAGAAAGAGAAGAAGAAGAAGAAGAAGAAGAAGAAGAAGAAGAAGAAAGAGAAAAGAAGAGAAGAAGAAAGAAGAAAGGGAAAAAGGAAAAGAAAGAGAGAGAGGAAGAAAGAGAAAGAAGAAGAAGAAGAAGAAGAAGAAGAAGAAGAAGAAGAAGAAGAAGAAGAAGAAGAAGAAGAGAAGAAGAAGAAAGAGAAGAAGAAGAAGAAGAAGAGAAGAAGAGAAGAAAGACAGAAGAAAGGCTAAAGGTCTAATTTTATGTGTTAATAAATCTAGTCACCTTTGCGGTTTCACAGAATCTGGTAGACTGTAGCAACAAATTTGGCAGTCTGGGGATCCGTTTTCATCTCATATCTGCTACCCCGGCTGTTAAAAATTTCTCTATCAACTACGGTGTTTCATCAGGTCCTGCTACGAGAGAACGGTATGGAGGTTGCATTGGTTTAGATCTAATTTCCCGTCAGTCACCCCATGTCATTCGCTTCCGCTGTTGTCTACCTGACTGACAAATATTGTTTATTTTCTTACAATGCAACAGATCTCTAATAGGCACGAGTGCATCGGGGCTTAAAAGCCTTACACCTATCTCCAAAGGCCTTAAGCTTAAAAATTTCCTGTCCACTTACCTGAAAATGCCTCTCTCGTGTGTCGGGGCCCTGTCCCGTTACCGACGATTCTTGAACCAGTTCAGAGACCTGCGTGGTCGTGAGCCCAGTCAAATCCGAGAGTTCACGCTTGTCCCTCGGCGAGGGATAGGCATTATGTGTATACCAGTCACGCAGGATGGCACGAGATTTCTCCTTGAAACAATAACTCGTCTCTTCCCCGTCCCAGATCGTCCGTGGGAGAGGAAACTTCCGGCGTACGCGGTACTTTGCCACTGCCCCCAACGGCTTGCCTTTGATCTTCTCCTCCTCCGCGTAATGAGCCTGAAGCCAGAGCGACTGCAGACGTTGGTGGTTGTTCGGGGTGAAGGCATTTCCCTCCAGGATGGCATATAAGTCGGAATAATTGCCCTCCTTGAAGGCCAACGTGGCCCTGGCACAGAGAACGCTCTCAGAGACATGTGCAGAACTGCCGGGAGGTAATGACTCCAAGAACTGCTTGAGTCGCTCAAAATCTCCACTCTTTTGCAGGACTTCACATATACAAAGTGATCTGATCGCTAGTATAATCAGGACTAGTGAGAAATTGTGAGAACTTTGAGGCATTTGTGGGCGAGGAAAGGGAAGGGATCAAAACCGGCGTAGGAGTATAAAACCATAGCTGGCAGGTGTCGAGGGGTTGAAGATGGGTTGTTCGCTGACGACAGTTGGGAGGTTAAACCAGACACTGTCATTGTGTGGATAACAGTCACGGTGTTGTGGTAGCGCTGGCGGTGGAGGTGGAGGTGGTTGTAGGGCCTGGAACTCGAAGGAGGAATGTGAGACTCTGCTTTCACCGGATGGCCCAGTTTCCAAGTATGCGTTCCGGCTGGAACTTGATCCTGCGTCCGCCGCTGTGGCTGCTCTGAACATATGGTCCAGTGTGGTGGGCCACGCCTTATTCGGCTTTCAGCCGCAAGAACGGCAACAACGAGTTGTCCTAGCGACGATGACGGCAAGGAGGAGGTGGCGGTGGCGGTGGTGGCTAGGTCAGCTCCAGTTACATGCGCTGAGAGAGTGCAATAAAATATGATACTCCGTAGATGTGCCAGATCGTGAAATACGAAACGTCGCGCTGATGTGAGCTGCGCATTATTTCCCTGCTCTCCTCTCCTCACTTGCGTACGCCGCGCATGCTCCTGCCGTGCGTTTGCGCCAGTGCACATGCCCTTCTTTGATTCGCTAGCTTGCCTGGGTACAATGTCCTGGTTGGTCAGCATCCGCGGCTGCACACGGCGTTGATTGGCAGGAATGTCATACGTTGACGGCACTTACTCTTATGAGCCAATTAGAGAGCACTTAGGTCGGATCGTGAACGAATGCGAGAAAAAGTTTCGGAACGTGCCAAATGTCAAACTAATGCGTGTTTTAGCACGAGATTAGCTACCGATGTTCTCCTGGCAGGCATTTCGACCTGTGGGTTGTATTCTCTGGCATTGCTCGGTGCCACCCGTACTCTAAATGCACATCAAACACAGTTGACAAATGCTGACTTGCAAAGGTGGAGCTCCTAGATGAAAGTGCTCACCGAAGTGGTTT
The DNA here is from genome assembly GCA_017591395.1 of Schistocephalus solidus. NCBI lineage: Eukaryota > Metazoa > Platyhelminthes > Cestoda > Diphyllobothriidea > Diphyllobothriidae > Schistocephalus > Schistocephalus solidus. Next base: position 33,924 of record WEDG01003197.1, read on the forward strand.
TATATTCTCGCTAACGTTTTCGGAAAGCAACACATATACGCCAGCAATTTCGCTTCCTATTTCGGTCTGATTCAGTATGTTCGGCTTCTGGAGTTTTTGGCCTTCATGCTAACTCTTCAAGCTGAATACCATCATGGGCCTGATGTAACTATCTGAGCACACTTGCATATATGGTCAAAAACAGAGAAATGGTCTTTCATTGTTTGAATAGCAGGTGACATACTAAATACCAAAATAGGCAGTTCAGGGAAAAAATAATAGTATGCTCACTTAAGCCTTCCTGTCTTATAGTTGATTATTTAGTTGACATGATTGTATATATTCGAATTTGTATAGTATTTACCTGTAAACTGATAAAAAGCACATCTCCCCTCTTGAAATTCAACAGGCCAATCCGGCATCCTGTGTTATCACGAGGTCTAGGCTGCGGTGTAGGGCAACGCCTCTCTGTACTCCACAAAATAAACTGCAAAGGCATTTCCCCACAATTTTTACGTCGCGACAATCATAGTACTTAGCTGACTTTCCCGGAAGCGTATGCCACTTTTTGTAAGGAACACGGATTGGTCACTTCCAACTTAAACGGCTATCACAAACCGAACAGTTCTAGGCCATCAACCGCATAGGTGCGGTCGCAATTTGTCCTCACTGCTGAGAGTTCGGCCGTCTTTACCGACGGTCTGCAGCATGGTCGATGCATCTGTGCCTGCTTCCGGCTCTGTTGGCCTTATCGAATAGGGTGTGTGGTGAAGAAGAGAGCGAGCTGGGTGCTTTGAAAGTCGGCTTCAGTCTTGGGTCGTCAAGTGTATGAAAGTTTAAGTGAGGCATATGGTCTATTTTGACAGCTTAGTATTTCATGTTCCGGTGGTATTTCAATATTCTTGTTTTTTTTGCTATAATTTTTTCCCGCATATGCACTCCTTCTAAATCATTTCGCGCTTTGGAAAAAAACTTCAAAAACAGGTTTTACTATTTTTTTAAAAGATGAAAAATACGAATCTTGCACAATTATGAAATATGAGTTCGTACGTGGAAATACAGCAGTACAGAAAACTCGGATTAGAGCGTGAGACTTCTAACCAACAGGTCGTAATTTCTAGCCTCGAGTTCCAGCACCTTGGGCTTGGGTATGGCTAGCTGATGATGGCTAATAAGCCAAAGATTGACATTCAAGTGTCCCTTCTCTTTGTTGGTAAGTGCATTCTATCAATGGTATATTTTGCTTTAATGTTACCACACAGTAGATGGTATCAACTTCAGATAAACAATGCCGGTAAGGACAAAGGAGATTGGAGTGGCCATTTTTTAGCTCCTTAGCCGTCATCAGTCAGCCATTCCCAACCCCAGATGGTGAACCACCAGAGGCTCTAACCCGCTACCTGATGATTACATGTCCGACGCTCTACCCGACAGTTCGACCGTCGTAGTCCGATGATGTCCACCGTATGCTCCATGGGAAAGTGGAGCAGGGACAGTGACTTGCGAGTGATTTAGTTTAAAGTGATAGTAGACTTGCGCTGCATCTACCGCACTCTCTCCTCCTCCCCACCTGAACCCAGTGTCAGAGACAGAGTCAAAGAAGACCGGAGGCGGGAGAGGACGCAGGTGGCTGGCGCGGCTGGGTCCTCTAGTCCTAGCCGCCCCTAGGCGTGCCACCACACCTCCATGTTCGGCATTTGTGTATGGGAGCGCAACCCGAATAGCGCCTGCCGTGCCCTGATTTGGCCCCGTGTTGGTCCAACGCATCTACCCACGTGGCCCGTTTTGGGAGACACCAGAAAAGCAAAGCTGGCTCGTCCAGCGCTCTACCCACTGCACACGGGCTCATTGTCTTGCCGGTTGCCGGTGATTAATCCGCTGTTCGGCGGCTGGCGGGAGCTCAAGGCAGAACGGTGAGCGTAATCAGCTGGCAAGACCAGCAGGCCCGTAGTCAGTGGTCAGAGTCTATGAACTTCTGCTCGACGAGGTAGCGGTTGTGCTCCTCGGGTGTTGCACCACCTGGGGTTGGGTGTGATAGCTGATGAGAACTAATAGCCAGAAATGGCCCTTCCAGTCTCCGTTGCTGCTTTTTCGAGTGGTGCAGTCTGTCTTATTAAAGCCGCTGTTCAGCTGCTGGTGGGCTCGACAGTGAGCCCCAAAGCAGAAAGGATGAGTGAGTCCGTAACCAATCAGTCAGCGTTCATCTGCCAATGTATCCAGGTGGTTTTACGAAATTTCCTTGCGGTTACTTTGAATTCTCGAGATGACCCGCACTCGGCCAGAATTAAAAGTGAGAATGACAAACTGAAAGTCACCGTCTGAGTCATAAGTGCATGGGATATCGCGGACGTTTTGGTATTAGCGAGCAAAATATATTAATTCGCTCATACAGGCGAAAATGGGGAAAAGTTGATTATATGGGTTGTGCCTAAAGCTAAATAAAACAGAGAAACAAAGTTTTGAGGCTGACATAATGTTACTCTCTCTCCACAAGAAATTGATTGATGTTGTGAAAACGTGTAAAGTAAGCTGAAAAATGCATCCAAGATTATAACTATAAATGCTCATCTCGGTGGTTGGACAAGGATAAGCCACCAAAGTAAAACCATCAGTAGAGGATTTTTGGCAGATTCGAATAATTCCTTTGACCCATTTGAAAAAAGCTCGGCCGCCTCGGTGGCATTCGAACGCTACGCCAGCAAAGGCTTAAAGTACACGGGCTCTGAGACTGACCTGATGGCCCCACATGAGAGCCGTGAGTTTAATCAAATTTGGGTTAAGTTACCCGCCCAGCCTACTGCAGCGTATAGAATCCACCAATTCTCATGCAGTAAGCTGACTGCCAAGCAGGATAATCGCTCAGCAAAGCAATCTAGAATCCACCAGATGACTCCCGGGCACAATTAATTAGCAGAAGTTTTGGCAGATTTTAATCATTCCTTTTGTACGCGAAGAGGCTCCCGGTAAGTCTCGTAGCTCAGTTAGCTAGACCGTTGGCTGTACTAAAGCCTTCTTGCTGGCATGGGTTCAAATCCACCATCGCCGCCGAGTCACAAGTGGGCTCAGGAATCATCATCGTCATCCCTAATCCGCCACCATCATCATCATCAACAGCAACAGAAGTATCATCATCATCATCATCATGCATCATCATCATGCATCATCATCATCATCATCATCATCATCATCGTCATCATCATCATCATCGCATCATCATCATCATCATCATCATCGTCATCATCATCATCATCATCATCATCATCATCATCATCGTCATCATCATCACCATCACCATCATCATCATCATCATCATCATCATCATCATCATCATCATCATCATCGTCATCATCATCATCATCATCATCATCATCATCATCATCATCATCATCATCATCATCATCATCATCATCATCATCATCATCATCATCATCATCATCATCATCATCATCATCATCATCATCATCATCATCATCATCATCATCATCATCATCATCATCATCATCATCATCATCATCCATATCCACTGACTGCTGGTCTCTCGGGTACCAGGCTTTTCTACCACTGAACTGGCAAAAAGTGTCATACTTGAGACCCTAATACTTCACAAGCAATTAACCGCTGTTGGGCCAACCTCGTAGGGCACGCAATAAAAACGGTAATCGTAATGGTTTAACTGGTGTGATGTCGTTTTCCATCAAAAAGACGACCAGAAAATAGAAGATTTAAAGAAAATGTGAAAAAACGTACACGAAGCCACCAAAACTGCACATTTTTCCCATATGGTGAGAATATAGCATGCTACGGTATACTTAACTAGCATCTAGTATGTTTGTGTTAAAGTGTGTACAACCTAGAGTTGGGTTTTTTTGGCTGAGGATGTCTAATAAGCCAGAACTGGCCTTTCCAGTCTCATCTATCTTTGTCGGTTGTACTATTTTGCCTTCAGTACTAGCCACTGATTGGTTACTGGAGGGGCTCAAGCGTGGGCCCCAACGCACAACGGGATGAATATATCCGGTAACGCGCTTGGTGAACGGCTTCGAGGATCCGGTGTTTAATACGGTTGGCTGACGACGGCTAATAAGTCAGAAACGGTAGTATCAGTGTTCCTTTTCTTTTTCGGTACTGCGTTTCTTCGAAAACAAGTCTGACGAGTACAGTGGATGGGAACTTTCCGGGTCGACCTTTCTCCAGTCGGCTCAGGGATCGAACAGACAAACCGCCAGGCCCCGACTGGACACCCACTTCCGCCTCCTAAAGGGACTTTCCCTGCGTGCTTTCGCTGCCCCCCCCCCCTCCACCCCTTTCGGAGGGGGTGGTGGAGATGGGAGTGGGAGGTGGAGGTGGAGGGCAGGGCTAAAGCGTGGAGAGTGAACAGTGTGACTAGGCAGAGTAGCTCTTCACAGGGACGACAGTCCGTCTTGGCATCTTGTTGTCAACCTCTTAGGTGCAATCAACGCACGTGGACTGCGTCTCCGCAGATTGCATAATAACAGTCAGCCGCTGACAGTAGCGGCAGCAACAGCCTGCGTGCCCGAGATTGCTCACTTCGATTATAATCATTATGCGCGCAACGAGCGTAAACACCCACACGCCCGCGGCATAATTTCCTTCCGTATCTGAGCCACCCAGCATTGAGTAGGTCCTTTGAAATCTCGACAGACGGCCGCCCAAAGTGGAAATGCCGGGCGCATCACCTCCCCCACCGCAACCGGAGACAAGCGGGAAGGCCTAGCCGGGGGTGGGGTTGACTCTGGAGGTGCGTGATAACTGGGTGGTGCTATTATCGATCAATCGCTGGTCTGCACCGGTCATAGCGCTACCATTCGTACTTAAAGGTCGAAGAAAATAAATGCTTAGAATAATAATAATAATAATAATAATAATAATAATAATAATAATAATAATAATAATAATAATAATAATAATAAGAGCAACAACAACAACAACAACGCGACATTTCGACAATCGTAGTCCGATGATGTCCGCCATATGCTCCATAGAAGTGTGGTGCAGGGACGGTGACTTGCGCATGGATTAGTTTTAAAGTGATAGCAACCTTGCGCTGCAGCTAACCCTCTCTCCTTCTCCCCACCAGGCCCGATGTCATGACAGCGTAAAGAAGACCGGAGGTGGGAGAGGGCGCAGGTGGACTGGCGCGGCCAGGACCTAGGTGTGCCACCAACAACAACAACAAAAACCAAAACGAAGATGCGATCGCTAGAACAAGAAGTTTATTGATCTGAATGGTTTGGATTCTCATGGGCTAAAAATGTTCGTTTGTTTGCATCGGAAATAAATGTTGTCTACTTTTAACATGTTCAATGGAGGATATTCATCTTTCCTAACAAAAGGTCGATATGATTCTTATAAAAACTTTTTAAATTTAGATTTGAAGTCCGCTGATATTACCCCCTGCAGCGTGATCTTTGCGTGTATCTCTCTCGTTTCAACTCTAAGTGTACTCTTCAAGTGCATGGCGGATTCCTATGTTTTTCGTCCTATGTTGGTAGTTTGGTTTCTCAGTGAAGAAGTATCTTGGTCACATCTCATCGCGCTTTGGTGACCCTCCCAAACTGTGAACTGTGATAGATCGCGACGGGTTCCCTCTGTGTCACCCACCCTGGCGATAGCTCTCTTTACATCCAAAAAAGGTTATGAGCAAATAGCCTCATCCAATTTAGGAATCCTCCCTTGACGAGTCACGTTTTGGACTCAATTACACTCTCACCTGCAGGACGCTTCTGTCCCACCCGCGTATTTACCTTTCAATATGCGGCATTTTTTTCTAACATATTACCTTCACATTTTCTCGTTTTCGATCAAATTGGAAAGAGTTTTTTCTCTGATTCCTAACCGTTATTTTTTTCATACCAGATTGTCCATGCTATAAACACGAGCTAAATATATAACAGTGTTTGCTTACTTGCTCTAAAATGCACCGGGAAATGTTTTTTGCGTACCCTGGAAGTACACGGAATAAAAAAAGTTTTGAATTTAATAATTTTATTATTATGATCGTCGTCATCGTCGTCATCAGCATCATAATCGCCCCCTCCTCCTCCTCCTCCTCCTCCCCTCCTCCCCTCCTCCTCTGTCTTACAGCTCTAGGAGACACCGGAGAAGGCATCCAACGGATATCAGTGGGAGGTCTCACTGGCGCTCAACTCTAAGGGCGCGTTGCGCAGAGGTGGACCACTGTGCACGGACGCCAGGGCACAGTCGAAGGATCACGGAAAGGTCGCTATACATGGGCAGCGCGACTATCATTGGTCACTGGTCAGCGCCGTTCATGCCGCTGTCATTGGCCATTCATATGTGAACTCCAAAAAGAAAGCCAATGTTCATAGAGAAGAAGAAGAAGAAGGAAGAAGAAGAGAGAAGAAGAAGAGAGTGATCGCGGTAACAAGAAGTTTATTATTAGCCTACGAGACATTTGATCGTCTCACGGCACGCTGTGTCCTCTCTCTCTCTCTCTCTCTCTCTCTCTCTCTCTCTCTCTCTCTCTCTCTCTCTCTCTCTCTCTCTCTCTCTCTCTCTCTCTCTCTCTCTCTCTCTCTCTCTCTCTCTCTCTCTCTCTCTCTCTCTCTCTCTCTCTCTCTCTCTCTCTCTCTCTCTGCTCTCTCTCTCTCTCTCTCTCTCTCTCTCTCTCTCTCTCTCTCTCTCTCTCTCTCTCTCTCTCTCTCTCTCTCTCTCTCTCTCTCTCTCTCTCTCTCTCTCTCTCTCTCTCTCTCTCTCTCTCTCTCTCTCTCTCTCTCTCTCTCTCTCTCTCTCTCTCTCTCTCTCTCTCTCTCTCTCTCTCTCTCTCTCTCTCTCTCTCATTCAAAGACTGTTAATTCAAGTTTTCCCTCACATTTTGTCCCCCGTGGTAAATATTTCACGCAGTTCTCTAGTCGAACTCTGCAAGACTAGAGAGATTCGAGGATTAGCTATCCACCAGAGGCGGTGTTCCTTCGTCCGACCTAGCGCGAGTTCCTCCAAGCGGAACTGCCTAACCCCGTCCTCCCCTGCTTCCTTTCCAAACAGAACGTACAAAGTAAGGATGGCCAACGTGGGGATTTGATGTGTTCTGCTATCTTTCTATGGGCATTTGCTAATTAACCCTCACCGATCGCTGACAGAACTCACTCGTCCCCATGCTGCCTCGGGACTCACTCCCAAGCCACGTCAGTTGCCGCACAGCTGCTAGTGGTAGGCAGAGGAACATTTCCGGAAAAATATCCCTTGTCTTTGCTGATAATGCTAATCAGAGCTATGGGCATATTGTCATGTGGCCGGTGCCTCATGCTCCAGGAAGACCGGCTCAGCATTCATCGTTAACCAGGCTTACCCAAAACCCAGATTTGCGTGACCCACGACTCGAACCTGTTTCCGTTTCTATTGGCAAGCATTTGCGATGTTTGATGGGCCTAGGACACCCAAGACGGATGTTGACGGGTATCCCAGGCATCGGTCCTCCGGTTAATCCGCGATTACTTCGCGGATGTTCATTAAGTCAGTTATGTGGTCATTGTGTGAAGTTACCATAATATCAGCGTGAACCGGCCAAAACATTAAAATATCATTGTAAATGTCTGGTGATTAATAATTGAAAGCGTACGTTCGCAAATCTCGACTTCTTAAAGACATTAAAGTATGTTTAGTTTTTCCTGGTTCCCTCATCAGTTCACGGCATCGAGAGCATTGAGGAAGTCCCAGCCGACTGATCCTCTTTTACGTAGCCACTGGACCAAGAAGATAATATGGATGGTTTCATGTTTTCTTTCGGCATGCACAGATTCTGATGAGTGAAAGTGTTGTCAGCCGAATTGATCACAAAACTCCCCATACTGTTTCCTTTGCGTTTATTTGCGTAAATTACGGTTGCGTCTCCGAAATCTTACAGGTTTTTTTTTTCTTCGCGCCTGCTGCTGAGTTTAGTGTAATCGTACAGTTTATTGTTACTCTGGTTAGAAAGTTGAAATTCTAACCAACAAGTCACGGGTTCGAACATCTGGTTCTACAATTTCTGGGGTTGGGTATAGCTGGCTGCTGATGGCTAAGAAGCCAGAAATGACATTCCAGTCTACACTGTATTTGTCGGTTTTGTTATTCTGCCCATCTCCCTAGAGGCCGTACGGCTGCTGGCGGGGCTCGATAGTTGATCCCCAAGGCACAGTGGGACGAGTGAGTCCTGTAACCAATCGATGAGCGCCTAAAATGATAAGACAGCGAGCTCGTGGTGCAATGGGCTAGAGCGTCGGACTTCTAACCAGCAGATCGTAAGTTTGAGCCTCAGGGCACCACACCCCTGGGGTTTGGTATGGCTGGATGATGACGGCTAACAAGTCAAAAATTACTATTCCAGTCTCCCTTGTCCTTGCCCGCAACGTTCATCTCTCTTTGTCGGTCTTGTCATTCTGCCGTTTATTGTCATTTATTACTTTATATAGCAACTCCTTGTTCACCGGACAAGTTTCCATGTCATCTTCTATCGGTGATTAAAAGTGAGTTTCAACCTGTTAACCAGCGAATTTTAAAGGAATTGAGATTCTTCCCTGAACATCGAACCCAACTTAGGTTCATTTTAGTAGACTGAATCGCTTAGCTTAATCACAACTATCTGCTACTGTGCCCCACTAATTTTCGCACCGTCACTTGTCAACCGTCCCTCGGGATTGTGGGACAGAACACGGGTGTCGCATTTCAACCTATAATACTTCACTGTCAGTCTTACGTGAGCCTCGAATGGCGGTTGCTAATGAACTGAAAACTGCTCTTTTGTCACGCGGGTTCAAACACTTGCGGAGCTCAAGGTCACGTTATTGATCCAGTGGATGAGCAATCAAAAGAAAATGCCGATTTCCTCTAAAAATTTAGAGCACCTGAGCACCGACTGGTCAACCTCGAATATGCTGAGGATATCGCCTTGCTCGCCTCAAGGTTTGCTACAATGTATGGTGTCACTGTTGAATTAATTCTTTAAGTCGGTCGATTCATCCATAAACGCGGGGAAACCAAAGTGATTTCAAGTTGCATCCTTGACCAGCAGAAGGCCCCTCTCGAGATTCCTGGCTGTCAACGTGAAGAGGTAGACAGTTTCAACTACCACGGGGCGAGGTTTCTGTCGAATGAACAGAGTAACGATGGCATTGTCTCCCGAATCGATGCTACTCGGTGGGTTTTCTCAAGTCTTGGAAAGTGCCTGTGGACATGATGTGACATTTCTATCGCCACAAAGATTCGCGTGTACCGTGAGTCTGTCCGGCCAGTTCTTCTCTATGGCTGTGCATACTGGGCTATGCACGTGCAAGATGAGCGAAAACTGGAGGCATTTCACCATAACTGCTTGAGGACCATCCTTCGAATGAAGTACACAGACTTCGTCTCAAATTATACAGACCACATTCGCTGGGGCAACATTATGAAGATATCCCAGAGTATTCAAAAAAGACGACTGTGAGGGTTTAGGCATTTCTTCGTTATCCATCCCACAAGTACAGTGTTGCTGTCATCTTTCTGGTGTCTTTGCCCAATGTGAGGCCTTGAAGCGGAGGTTAACTCAGAACCTGGCTTGAGACACAGTTCGTCTAAACATGGAAGTGGTAGTTGGACCTTCGGTATCCAGTCGCATTCGCTAGATAAGAGAATGTTTGAGCTGTCCAGATCCGCCATCGTAGATCTTCACGTATGGATCGGGCATGATCATAGCCGCACCATGTACAAGTGTGAAACGTACCTATATCTTCACTTCCCTTTCCGCAACATCTGGTTCCGAAATTTTAAATCCAGAGCCGGTTAATCTTACCCATGGCATTTGGCCGATCAAGGAGGTGTATTGAATTAAATTCAGACAATATTCTAAAGACACAGGGAAATGTCTATCGCTATTTTGGGTCCTTAAATCCACTAGGATTTCAATGCAAGCCGGTGAGAATCTCTTGGCAAGTTTCAGCTTTACAACGCTCATTCGCTTGCCGGAGTATCATTTTTCCTAGTCATGCTTACAGGTTCGGTTAAACTTAAACAAAAGAACCGCCCAATCTTTGCATTGCAACGCCTTATTACGCTCTTCCTTGTACGCGGCAGGACTGGAAGCGTGGGCAGTCCTTCACGGTCACAGTTTCCGTGTGGAAAACCGGCAACCCAGTTACAGGCTGAGGGTATTACACCTGTTACAACTCCGGTTGCCACGGCACCACTACGCTGGCCCTCAAGACGACAGTAGTTGTTTTAAAATCAACTGCCTACTGCTGTCTCCTGACAGCTTTCTGAAGTGGCAGGAACAGCAACAACGGTTGGGTACTACACGCTGTAGCCATTTACTGAAATGCACATTAGTTCCCAGCCTGCGCGTTCATCCGACGACCGGGTGGGCACTCCCGACACAATGGCTTCCACTCAGCCGCGTACGCGCACAAACGCATAAGGACGCACAACAGACGCACGTGCGCACCAGTGCGCATGCACGTGAGCACGCTAAGAACCCTCCGCCACCCCTACCCTGCCCACGTTCGAGCGCATGGGCGCGCGTTGCGAAATCTGACACCTTCCTGCGTCACCGTCGCGCCGAGGTGTTGCCACAGACGGTTTCTTTCACCCAGATGCCTGGACAAGAGCACGTCGCATTCGTGGTAGGTGGAGGAAGGGTACTCATAACGGGTGACGTACCCTGTCTCCAAACCTTCTTTGGACGCCGAACTAGTTCTCAGTGGAAGACCTCATGATCGGCAGCGGGGGAGGGGGAAAACATCTCCCCTCTGATTTCACTACCAAATGGACCTTAGACAAGGCAATCGCAGGCTGATGATCGCGTGTAGAAGGGGGTTGAATTCAACCAGGGACTCGGGTAGATCCAGTGTGAACGCGTTCCATCTTCCGTTGGGCCGCGGGGTCGTGGTCCTCCTCGGCGGTTGCATAGTCCCTGCAATAAATAATGTACGGGTCTAATATACTGATGGTCATTTCAAGCTTACTTGTTATCATCAGCCAGCCTGTCCTAACCTCGTGTCAAAAGAAATAGCCATATGAGCACCGAACCAGGTAAACATTGGGTCGGGAACTGTACAGTTGAGGCTCGGAATCTTGTGCTGCCGGCTACAGTCGAGAAATTAGAAGTCACGCCTGAATTGCGTTCCCCGCTCCGAGAGAGAGAGAGAGAGAGAGAGAGAGAGAGAGAGCAGCGAAAGAGAACATAAGATATATTTAGTAACCGAAGCTGCAACTGTCGGCATCATGAACGGTAGTCCGTGAATGTGTAGCAAAATTGCGCCAGCTTTTCATATAAATGGTACAGGCATCGTTTGCAAATGACCTTCTTATCGTAGTTAGTATAAACAAAGAGTGGTAAATAGCAGAGTCTACTGATAAAAAATGGGCCAGTCCATGTATACATAAGAAAATTCCCCTGTGAGTGGAGGAGAAAAAATTGGAGGCTCAAATTTGAAAGCCCGATGATAAGGTTGGTGCAATTCGCGCCTTTGCTTCTAGGTTACGACTCATGGGCTTCCAAACATAATTTTATAGTCATCTTCTAAATTCGTTTCAGAGCAGATTTAACTGTCAATGGCAACCGCATTGGATGCGTCAGAGCTTGAAATCACCAAACGCTAGCCTCTTCTGACTTTGAGCATTTGTGGAAATAGTAAATTCTCGGTATGGTGCTTACTAATCCAGAGAAGCGTTTAGCGGGAGAGCGTCAAAGTTGCCTTTAAAATCACTACTTCGCCGTCACCCATAATTTTCAAACTTTCGTGTCGAAACGGGTGAATGCTATATATATATATATATATATATATATATATATATATATATATATATATATATATATATATATATATATATATATATATATATATATTCCGAATGTTCGAGAATATGCGAGGCCCAGGTAATTGTATAGAAGAAAACGGTAAGGCGTTCTCTGGGACCAGAATTTTATTCATCCGACGTTTCGAACTCTCACGTGAGCCCATCGTCAAGGAATAAACGACTGTACAGCTCACTGCTTATTTAACTCACCTCTGCCGAGTAGGACCTTTATCAGCGCCATTGATTTGTTCGCGCAGGGCCTGATATGCAGCTGGCAGATCGATATGTCTATTGATCGATTCCGCGGTCGAGTGCCACGATTCCTGCAGCAGGCGTGAAATTCGGTCGTCTGACTGGCCCAATATTCTCACGCTGCCAAAGTCAAAAGTCGTGCTCTGGCGAGGATGCGTGAGCGGCTACCAAGGAGAGTTCATCCTTCCTTCTACAGCGAGACATCGTTGTCCGGCCTGCATTTCGATGCAGAGACCCGTTTGAGGCACGGTTTCGCCAACATAATTTGCTCGACCACAACGGCAGTGGGTGCGGTATGTTGATGACACATTTGTCATCATCAGTCGCGAAAAAATTGGGGATTTCACAAAGAATCTGAACTCGATCTTCCCCGACATCCAGTTCACGATGGAGGAAGAAAAAGACTGTCAGTTGCCGTTTCTCGACGTGCTGGTATGCAGAAAAGGCGATGGAAAACTCAAAAACGACGGTTTACAGGAAGGCGACGAATACCTCTCGCATTCTGAGTTATTTTGGCAACCACCTTCTCGCACAAACGCAGCTGTGTGAGAACACTGTACCATCGAGCGGAAACCCATTGCACCGAACCAGCCGACAAGAAGGCCGAGGTCCAGTTTCTGCGGAAACTCTTCACGGTCAACGGATATCCTGGGAGTTTTGTTGAGAAATGCAGGCGAGAGGCCAAGATGATAAATCCGAAGGGGCAGCCAAAACCGAAGTACTGGCGTGCAAAACCTTACATAACTTGTGTATCCGAAGAATTTGCTAGACTAGTGAGCGAATTTGGGATTGGCGTGGCTCACAGACCGGAAGCGACAATCCGCCGTCAACTCATGCAACCTAAAGACCCGATCCCTCTCAACCAAAAATCCGGCGTCATTTACCGGATAGACTGCCGTTGTGGTCGAGCAAATTATGTTGGCGAAAACCGGCAAAATGGGTTTGCACGAGAATGCCGAGCACGAGCTCGCTGTAGAAGGAAGGATAAACTCTCCTTGGTAGCCGCTCACGCATCCTCGCCAGAGCACGACTTTGACTTTGGCAGCGCGAGAATATTAGGCCAGTCAGACGACCGCATTTCACGCCTGCTGCAGGAATCGTGGCACTCGAACGCGGAATCGATCAATAGACATATCAATCTGCCAGCTGCATATCAGGCCCTGCGCGAACAAATCAATGGCGCTGATTAAGGTCATACTCGGCAGAGGTGAGTTAAATAAGCAGTGAGCTGTACAGTCTTTTATTCCTTGACGATGGGCTCGCGTGAGAGTTCGAAACGTCGGATGAATAAAATTCTGGTCCCAGAGAACGCCTTACCGTTTTCTTCTATATATATATATATATATATATATATATAAAAGATTCATACTACTTGTAGTATTACTTGTTTGTAGAATGGGCATTACGTGGTTATTCCACAGTGGTTGATTGTCTTCGAAACAAATTTTCATTGAAATTTCGGGTCTGACCCTAAAAAGTCATGTCCGAATCAACTGACTCAATGTGCTGCACTTAATAATTTCAGAAATTATTTACCCGATTATTCTCTGGAGCCCATATACCAGAAACCGCATAGAGAACGCTGGGGGACTGATGAGCCGAACCCCTCGTTGCTGCATCACGCAGCAGCAGAAAAATCCGCGAAACACGTATCTGGGCTTTTAGCTAGTACCTATGTCGGAAGTACGGTATAATGTCATCATCATCATCATCATCATCATCATCATCATCATCATCATCATCATCATCATCATCATCATCATCATCATCATCATCATCATCATCATCATCATCATCATCATCATCATCATCATCATCATCATCATCATCATCATCATCATCATCATCATCATCATCATCATCATCATCATCATCATCATCATCATCATCATCATCATCATCATCATCATCATCATCATCATCATCATCATCATCATCATCATCATCATCATCATCATCATCATCATCATCATCATCATCATCATCATCATCATCATCATCATCATCATCATCATCATCATCATCATCATCATCATCATCATCACCACCACAACCTATCATTGCTTTCTATTCCCTAAGGATTTTGCTATATCTCCAGTCTGGGCCTCAGTTCATGAAAATGTTCTTAAAGCTGCCCAGCTTTCAACATTAAGTCCGTTATTCTAAGATGATTTCTGAGTTCATAGTTGGTTTCTGGAAGGATTCCACTTTCTAAGCACATATTCAAGCAACTGAATATCACGCGGGAAGACCCATTGTCTGCAGTAATGAGGAGAGTGATGCCATGGTACGTGTTACACAGACATGACAGTTTCACGGAACTTTTCCTGTTCATATTCATGACTGTTGTTCAGGTGGACGACGTGCGCCAATGAGTGGGACGAATTCCCTTACCCTTCTCCCCCTGGTGTGGGACCCTTATTGCGATTGGTCAACGGATATTTTCTTTAAAAAGTCAATAGACTTGTCTCGAAATGTCATTTTTGATGACGAAGACGATTACAGGATCTCAAGGCTCTTCCTTCAGACGTCGGTTACATACGAATGTGTGTCTATTTGGAATTATTCGGAGGGATAAGGCTCATTGATATCCACTCAAGGTTACACATCCAGAGGTTAAGAGATCTGCAACTCGCTCGTCCAGCGTTCTAACCATTGACCCACGGGTTCGTCTGTCTACAATACTAGCCGCTGTGCGGCTGTTGGCAAGGCTCCAGGGTGAGTCCCAAGGCAGAACGGGACAGGTGAGTTCCGTAACCTACCGGTGAGTGGCTATCCACCCATGTGCATATTTCCAGATCTCAACCGGCAAGACAAAGGGCTCATGGTGCAGTGGGTTAAAGCGTCGGATTTCTAACCAACAGGTCACGCGTTCGAGCCGTGGATGCCGCAATACCTGGGGTTTGGGTATGGTTGACTGATGACGACTACCAAGCCAGAAATGGTCCTTCCAGTCTCCCTTGTGTTTTTCGGTACTATCAATCTGCCTAATATATAAATCTTTTCTGAAGAAATTTAAGTCAGATAGCCAGACGCCTTGGTTCGCTCCATGTGGATCAATACATTTTACAGACGGAAATTAATTTGAGGAGTTATTGCCTATGCTACTAGCCGCAGGATGACACAATAATTTCCTCCTGGCGTAGCTAAGTCCATTGTGGCTCATGTTATGGATGACGTTTTTTTTGGGATCTGCGTAGGAGCCAAGTAGCATTTCCAGAGAGTTTGCCTGTGTTTGCGGCATGCAATCCGTTGACGAACGCTCACCGATCGTTACCGGAAATTACTCTCGAGTCTCTCCAGTCTCCCTTGTCTTGTTCGACATTGTTAATCTGTCTTTACTAAACAACCTATCTATACGTACCACACACCAACCGCCTGGTCCGCACTTTGTACACATCATGCTGCAACCAAGGCCTAAGGGGCAACGTCACGTGACAACCTCCAAAAACCAGGGCTGTTACGTGATCGGATCACGTCGGGGTCACCAATATCCGAAGTAGGGATGGGCCGTCAGCGCTGTCGGGGTTGTGACGCGTAGCTGTTGTCGCGGTTTTGTGGAGTTCCTGCTCGTTACATTGCTGACCTTCGAGCGTCCGAAACACCGTAATTCACCAAGAAGGGATTGCGTGGACCGATTTCGCTGCCGGATGGTTCAAAATGTGGGTTTTTCCCGTTCCTCCCCTCGTATGCACGTCAATTAATAGTTCCAGGATGGCAGACAATATTTTCCATGTGGTTTGGGAATTTTTTTACCGATTTGTCAGCCACAGTAGGCGAACTATCTCATGAAAAGTTAATCAAAATTCTGAAAGGTGTTTCCGTTTCGAGAAGATCACTAAAGTAGGGTTGTAATATTCAGTAGCTGGCTTTTGAACGAGGTTTTCCCAGCTCCTCGCGAAAATCACACACAGTACAGAAGGTCTACTTAATTTTCCCATTAATTTGTGATGCCCTAGATTTCACTCCTAAAGCTGGAAAAATCACCTTCATCTTGAGTAGATGCATGTAATTGAGTAGTCTTTAAATGACGAAATGTTGTTAGTCCCAAAGCCATATGTATGGTGGAGTTTTTAACTAGTGTGCATCGTAAAATAACGCTGACACGTCAAGATGGCGGCTTTTAAACCAGCATATTCGGCTGCCTGAAAATCCACACACCGTGGAACTAATTAAATAAAAAGTATGATTACTTTTCCCGTGTCCGGTTTAGGCGGCCATACACAAGGCATCCTTACCGAGGAAACTAGACTTGCCGTTAATCCTATTCACGAACCAAAGGAATTTTTTTAAATATGCCAAGAATATGAAGCATACAAACATAAATTATTTAGCTATGCTAAGGTCAATCCCCGGGGCTGCGAAGGATCTCCAGCAGAGATCAACAAGTAAGTGTCTCGCTTTGCACCTCTGAAATCACATTTGACATCTCATGAAATGTTCGCAAAAATTCTGAAATGCGTTTTTGATTCGAAAAAATACTCAGGTAGGGTTGTACTACTGACTGTCATACATCAATATATTGAAGGCAGGCCGGCACGCTTTCGATTTAAAAAAAATTCGCTTAACTCTGTGATTTGTCCAGCCCATGCAATGTCCATTCGTCGAGTACCACAGCGGACTATCTATTAATGCCACTTGGTAGGCGTACAGCATTGTCCGCATTCATTAAAAAAAGTACATAAACCCTTTATGACTTCTTAATAGCGCAGAGAACTTCACGGGTGGCACCGAGCCGCAACTGCAGATCATGTCCAAAATTATTCGGTATTTATACCTTTTATTCAGGTTTAAAATAAAAAAACATCATTTGCCACCAACTGCAAACACAGAATAATATTTTTAATCCCATAAAAGATAGTTAAAATCGATAAAATAGGCATAACACTTAAAGTAGTCACTTTTATCGATTGTAATTTTTGTAGGCAGCCAGAAAGCAGCTCTGTCAAAAGTTGACAGTTGGAAATATTTTGGAAATATTTTGTTGCAAGATAATCAATACTACAACATGACCTAAGTAATCCTGCCTCCCATCGCAGTGGAATCCGCGTAGAATTTGAAGACAGTGGCATGCAATCCCCTTTAAATACTGAGGTGTGGTACTAAACTTACAGCAGACGAGCTATTTCATGTGATATGTGATCGAAATTTGAGTGAATAGTTTGGCAGGAGTAGGGTGAAAGTTGAAGTTGCCGAATAGCTAAGAAATGTCCTATGCTATTTGGTAGTACAGAACAGAGCCTATCGTACTTTTGCGTCGCGCTATAAAAGAACATTCATACAAGCACGAAAATTTTCAAAAAGTCTCTTCTGGGACCAGATAATCTGAGCAATGAAAATCAAGTGAACGCAAGTGTGAGGAATCCTATTGTTTTCCAGAAACCCGATATGAATTCAGCTTAAAACCCTATTTTGAAAATTCCTGACGTATTTTGCCACAAAACGCAGCAGTAGATTTGTTTGACAGTATTTTGTTTGACCCCGCCGAGAATTGGGATCGTAAACAAAAATACGTACATGTTACTGTGGAGATGGACCCCCACAAAAACATATGTTGAACTTGAAGCACGTGCGAATTGACTGGGTAGAAAATTAGTAGTTTTTTAAAAAGCTTAGTTTATATTCGACCTATCTGCTGAGCGTTCGCATCTTAGAAGGGGCATAAAGAAACACATATCGCGAAATGCTCCAATATAGAGAGAGAAAAGTGAGATTTTTTTACTTTTCAGCAGAAAAATTATCGCTTCTTTTCAGGGAAATAAAAAATCGGTCAAACTTACACATTTTTACCTTGTCTTAACTTTGCAAAAAGGTGGAGTATGCAGACATTCATCTGCAAAATATGTAATCAATGGGCTTTTTAAAGAGGTAATTTATTATGCAAAGCTTTTTGTAATTGATACTAGGCATTTCATTTGCTGACTTTTGTCGTAAACGTTCATCTTTCTCGGCAATGAAATTTCATGTTTGAATGAGTCTGAAAATATGAACCTAACAGCCATCTGCATTAAGAAGAATATCCCAAAACCCAATATTTCGTTAAATGCCTTTCGTTAAATGGCTCAATCTTGAGCTCTGTCAGCAGCCACACATCGGCAGGATAACATGACCAACAAAGCCAAGGGAGACTGAAATGGCCATTTTTGGCTTATAAGCCGTCATCAGCCAGCCATACCGAGCCCACGTGGTGATCCAACCGAGGATCGAATCCACGACCTGTTGATCAAAATTCGAAAGCTCTAACCGTTGAGCCCCGAGGTCGTTGTCTTGCCATTTTCGATCGGGAATATTAACAATATTAACAATCCTCGGCTGGGTATGACTGGCTGACGATGGCGAATAAGCCAGCAATGACCATTTTAATCTCCCTAGTCTTTGTCGGTCATGTTATGATGCCTAAATTCTAATTGTATTCATTAGGCACAGTTACAGCGAGTTTTCACATATTTGGAATTTTCCCCTTTTAGAGTAGGGAATTTCTAAACAAAGTAATATTACTTTTCATACTTCCTTTAAGTGTTCAAGTTGCTCACGGTTGTTCATTAGTATTTCAAAGCTTTAGTACATTCGTTGGTACCAGTTTGCTAGTGAGTATCAATCGTTTGCAAATTTCGGCATGGTTCATGATTAAGGTTATGTAATGTACGTCCGGTGATGGAAAATGGCCTGCTTTTTAAACACTGAGATATTAAGAAGAAAAATGGACTGCCAGTAGCCGGTTGACGATTCGAATTCCGTCCCCGAGACTCGATCCCAAGGCACACCGTTGGTAATATACCCGATTACACCCGACAGGTAAAGGTGAACTGGCTCAATGGCTGGGGTGTTTGGCTTCCAACCAACAGGTCGCGTGTTCGAACCTCGGATAGTGCAACATCTAGGGTTGGATATGGCTGGCTGATGACAGCTAATAAGTCAGAAATAGTCATTTCAGTCTCCATTATATTTGTCGGTAGTCGCTGTGTGGATGACTGCGGGGCAAAATTGGATGAGCAGTTCCCGTAACGCGATCAGCGAACGCCCTCTACGACGGTGACATTTTCACATGCATGCATGTGACTTCAAAAATCCAAGACCAGGCTACTTCGACGTTCGGTATAAGTGCTATCAACTGAGTCTACTTACTAGGACGCAATGCTGTAGTTGAATTCAGCCCTAAAACTACCAACTGCAGTGTTCGTAGGCTGTGGTATAGTGACGACTCGTCAACGATCGATAACTTTAGAAAGTAATACAGTTTAGGCTGAAGTGGCTAGAACTGGATCATTATTAGTATTCAATCCATAATACTCGTATTCGTTACCGGACAGTCTTCAGTGCTTAACTCCAACGACTTGCCATGCGAGTAGCGTTCACCAGACGGCCTTTATTGTAATTCAGTTTCAGCAGACGATTAAAAGAACTACTGCTGAAGCAGGGTGATTTTCTAATCGGCCTGTCTTCACAATTTAATTTCTACCCGGCTCCCCCTCCACCCCCGCCGTGTCAATTGCCGACACTTGACGCCAGGCGAGGTCTGGGGAGCTGTCGAAGCCATAATGAACACTCATCGGAGTTGGCTCCTCAAATTTCGTGTCTGACCCAGACTTACTGCCCTGCATCGACGTGTGGCTTATAGGAGGAAGAGGAGGAGGAGGAGGAGGAGGAGGAGGAGGAGGAGGAGGAGGAGGAGGAGGAGGAGGAGGAGGAGGAGGAGGAGGAGGAGGAATGCGCCAAAACGACGAAATCTGAGGCAGTCGAAACACATTTTCCCCTCGGGGCTTTTTCGTCAGCCCGCTTGCTCGCCCTACAGGGCCGTCCGCGAGTATAGCTGCCGTACCTTCGCCTACATGAGGGCGGTGAGCGTCCATCGCGCCGGCGTGTTGGGGAGGGAGGGGGCAGCGTGGGGGTGGAAACGACCAATCAGGGATCGGTTATCGCGAAAAGTCGGCTAGTTGGAATCAGATTTCACTGGCCGGCGCAGATGCCGTCACTTCACGCCTTCGTGGGCGACAGGTGCTCTGTGCAGGCGAAGAGCCAACACATGGGCAGCACGTGCGCATCACGTGTGAGCCAATCAGAGATCTAACGCAATTTCGGAGGCGAGACGGCGGGTAAATGCGCGAAACCCCCCCTAGAATGAAGACACCACAGTTAAGACCAAGCGAAAATGACTAAGCTTTTCCTTGGAGGGTGGAAGCCTTTGTTGGAAGGGGATAAACATTTTCAACGGAATGGGAGTATATCCCCATTTCAACTGGTGGCAGCCACAGTTCGGCGATTGTCTACAACGCACAATAAAAGTGCGTCAGCTGAAACGTCAAATGTCGGAGGATCAGGAGCGGAGAAAAGCTCGCGGGTCATTTGAAGGCCAGGTGAAATGCAATGTGTCAGTCAGTTTGTGTGTTGCCAAGGTGTGTGCGTGCACCTAATGCCAATGTATGTCCTTGCAAGCTAAGAAGGACGTCTATGAGCACGAAACCATAGATTTATTGTTTGGTTGTAATCACCTCTGTTTAGCCGGTTCGAAATACCGAAGTAACTGACGATAGCTCACATATAGTCTCTTGACGCCGGTGGTTGTTTAAGTGCACGTTTTAAAAATACGATTTTTTCTGCTTTTAAAATTAATAAAAAATATGAGACGATTTCACGTTTTGAAATATTTTCCGATACCATCTTTATTTGCATACATAATTTTATGATTGATAAAGAATTTGCTTTCAAACTACATACAAGATTAATTATTTGCATTCCATGGTTGTAAGTAATATATAAACATAGCTTAATTGGCAGCATCTGTGTCGCTCAATTGAGCGACTAATCTCTACAGGCTTATTAATAAGCCTGCAGAGATTATAGTTCAGAAAAATAGATCGGACCATAACCAACCCCATATTATCATTGGAAGTTTCTTACCGTTGGATATTTCGTGCCCCTAACCCATTTCCGCATTTTTTAGAGATCAGTCCAACTAAGTCTACTTCATAGGCCGAACTACACACCGGAACGATGCCTTCGCATCTGAGTTGATGTGATTGGTCCTTCGAATCAACCATAGTCGATTATACCTCAGTCGAATGAACAACCTCGAAAGTCTCTGACTGAGATGATTATTCTTGACCGAAAAAATGCTTACCATTAAACATTACTCTAGATACTGTATAGCTGTTTTATTTCTAATTTTGCTATTACTATACCTTTGAAGACAGGTTTTTATATATTAAAACGAATTGGACATTTCACACACTACTGTCTAAGCATAAAAAAAAAAAACGCCAAAAGTTTGCAGAAAGGAGGAGTTTGGTTTCAGCTTTTTCCGTGTATTTTGAGGAGATTCACAGCGCTCAAGATGTGCGTTACCAAAAAACCTATTTAGTTAAAAGACAACTGAGGAAGCACCATATACCAGTGACTCAAAAACCGGCGAAGATTTTACGTACACAGTGTGTGCAATTTAGGGAAAATACATAGGACAGTGGGGTAAGAAAGAAATCGTATCCAACATTCCGGGTGTTGTCTGTCATGCAGGATACCTCAGTCAAGCCTATTTATTTGTGACACTTTGGTCGCCAACGCATGACTACCCGAAGCCGATGGCCCACTTAAAAAAACGTTATTCGTACTACGTAATATATTTAAGTAGAAAGGACAATTGACCGTTTTTGAATAATTCAGTTGACCAACTTGTGAAAAACTCGGCGGCCTAGGTGGGATTCGAACCCACGCCAGCAGGGGGAAGGTTTTAGTACAGCTAACGCTCTAGCCAACTGAGCTACGAGGCCCCAATGGGAGCCATGATTTTAATCACACTTGTTCAAGTTACCCGCCCGGCCTACTGCAACGTATGGAATCCACAAATTCTGATACAGTAAGCTGACTGCCCAAGCAAGATTTCCTAAGAAATCAATCTAGAATCCATCAGATGACTACCAGGCTCAATAATAAGTATTAATTATTTAAAACTCTGGTATAGGTAACCGTGCCTGTCCTCGTTTTGAAAAGGATACTGCTGTTGCAGTTGCTCACAACAACTGGGAAAATGCACATACCTTTCTATTATGGAAGCCCAGAAAAGGCCTGTTGTTTAGCAGGCTGAGAGATGTATACTCATAAAATAAATGGTTGAAAATATTAACGCGACATCGTTATGACAATAAATGTATAAGCCTGAGCTTTGGATCTCGTACAGGAGGCCGTCATCAGGAAATAGGAGAATGCACCGACAAATGAGTAGTATCTGTAGTTAAAGAGGAGTGGTGGAGGGGTGTTGATGGTTTTCGCGACAAGACTGGGTCCACACCCTCTCACGGGATGGTGACGGCGTGCGTCTTCGGCAGACGTAGCCCGGAATTACAATTTCTGGCTTATTAGCCGTCATCGGTCAGCCATCTCCCCTTGTCAGTAATTTATTCTGTGTGGCTGCCGGCGTGGCTCTATACTGAGCTCGAAGGGACAGACGGATGCCGTAACGCAATAGGCAAGCAACCCTCTACCATTGTTACTAAACCTGATCGCAACCTATAAAACAACAAGCCCATGGTTCTGTGGTTAAATCGCTGGACTTTTAACCACAAAAGTTGCGGGTTCGAGCCTCAGGGGTTGCAAGATCTAGAATTGGACATGACTGACTGATGACGGCTAATAAGCCAGAAATTGTAATTCCAGGCTCTCTTTTTGTCCGCCATCTTAAATGATATATAATTTTTTTTTACAAAAAAGTCAAGTTCTTTGGTTTCGAAATAACCATATCTTGTATATTTTCGAATCTGGTACCTCAGATCTTCCTTAGACGAATGGCAGAGGTACAAAAACAACCAACTGTAAATCATGCCTTTCAAAAGATTCTGTGCTGGATTAAGTTTAGGCCAATAGGCGTTCGTTAGATTAATTTCCCGGTCGTTATTGGGTGCGCTATATTCCAGCTGATCTTAAGGAATCGGTAAGTGGTATGATGTTCCATATGTCTATTGATTTATGCCTAGTCTGGGTACATTGCGACCAAGAATTAGTGACCATTACAAGTTCGACCTGCATCAACGATGCGGGTTTTCTCCCGTGCAAATATATGTCATGTGCGCAGTGTGTGCATGGCTACCGGGGTGTAGGGGTACTAGTTAGGGGTAGCACGACACAGATTGCATTTGGTCGCTCCATTTTTCTCGTACAGGTGGTGAATGCTCCTGTGGCCGCCTCTAACTGGTACCCAACTCTCACCTGTGGCTCCTCGAAGTTGGGTTCTTCCTAGCGGCCACACCGCGGGCAACCGTCACGACCGGCGGGCTAAACCACGTGAGGGTCTCTGGTATTGTGTGTGGCTCCACTCCCGGTATGTCTGACTCCCGAACTTCTCACCTCCTCCCTCTGTCTGTGATGTCCGAGCAGCCCTATTTAGGGACAGCACTGCTTGCCTCCTCGCGGAGGAAGGGGCTAGAAAAGGTGCCCTAAACAAATGCTGGTTATCACATCTTCTGCAGCTGGACGCGGCTCGCAGATCGCAAAATACGCGGTCATAAAACTCAAAGAAACAACAATACCCCCATCCCCATCCCCCGCACCATATCCTCCGGCCTGCTCGGGTGAATCCACTCACACTAGCAGCCTAAAATGTTCATTCCCGTTAAGAAAATCCTAGGAGCAACCGGCCAGAAAGGAGGACGGCGCAAGTCGCTTGGGAACTGGCGCGCTATAAGGTGGCCATTGCTGCTCTCAGCGAGATCCGATTTTCTGAGCAGGGTCAGCGGGAGGATTAGGGGGCCGGCTACACTTTCTTCTGGAGCGGCCGGCCAAAGGCAGAGCGACGCGACGCTGGTGTTGCCTTTGCCATCCGGAACGACATCGTGGGACGTCTGCCTGTCTGCCGCAGGGTATCAATAATCGCCTGATGAGCCTCCACCTGCCTCTTCGGGGAGACCAGTTCGCCACCATCATCAGCGCCTACGCTCCCACAATGACGAGCTCTGATGTGGCGAAGGACGAATTCTACGAGGACCTGCACACCCTGCTGGCGACTGTGCCGAAGGTGGACAAGTAAATTGTCCTTGGTGACTTCAACGCCCGCGTCAGGACGGACCACGCTGCCTGGCAGGGAGTGCTTGGTCCCCACGGTCTCGGTAGCTGTAACGATAACGGCCTCCTTCTTCTGCGCACGTGCGAGACACCATCTCCTGCTGACCAACACCTTCTTCCGCCTTCCGACGCAGGAGAAGGCCACGTGGATGCACCCTCGGTCGCTGCGCTGGCATCTGCTGGACTATGTTCTCGTCCGGAGGCGAGATTGACAGGACGTGCTGGTAACCAAGGCGATCCGCGATGCCGATGGTTGGACAGATCACCGCCTCATCATCTCCCAGATGAGGCTCCGACTGCAACCCTGACGAAAGCCCCAAGGTAAGAGGCCGCCAGGTAAGTTAAATATTCTTTTGTTAAATTTGCCTGCTCACTGTTTTGATTTCAGCAACCAAATAACCGAGAAACTGGAGGACCTGCATGCTCCAGATGATAACGCTACCGTGGGGACACAATGGTATCAACAGCAAAATGTCATCCAGTCCACCGCCCTCGAAGTCCTGGGACGCGCACGCCGTCAACACCAGGACTGGCTTAACGACAATGACCCCAAAATCAGCAACTTACTCGCAGAGAAGAATGGACTACACAAAGCCTGCATGGACCTTCGGACTGACGCCACCAAAGCAGCCTTCTTCAGATGCCGGCGCCTTGTACAGCAACGGCTGCGGGAGATGCAGGATACCTGGATGATCAGAAAGGCTGAGGAAATCCAGGCGTATGTAGACCGCAATGAAATGAAAAACTTTTTAAAAGCCATCAAGGCCATCTACGGCCCGTGTATCAAGGGTTCCGCACCGCTGCTCAGCTCTGATGGCACAAAACTGCTGACAGAGAAATCGCAAATTCTGAAGCGCTGGGCCGAGCACTTCAGAAACGTCCTTAATTGCTCATCAGCCATCTCCGATGCTGCCATTGACCGGCTCCCTCAAGTGGACATTAACAATGAACTGGATCTGCCGCCTTCCCTACCAGAAACCATACGGGCAGTACAGCAGATTTCCAGCGGTAAAGCACCGGGATCCGACGCAACCCCACCAGAAGTCTACAAGCACGGTGGGCCCCGGCTGATGGCAGAACTAACAACACTCTTCCAGGAGATGTGGTGCCAAGGACAAGTTCCTCAGGATTTCAAAGACGCAACCATCGTCCATCTCTACAAACGGAAGGGGAACCGGCAACTCTGGGATAATCCCAGAGGCATCTCGTTGCTCAAAATCGCCGGGAAGATCTTCGCCCGTATCCTTCTCAATCGTCTGAACGGTCACCTAGAGCAGGGCCTGCTCCCGGAAAGCCAATGTGGCTTCCGCCGACACCACGGGACAACCGATATGTTCTTTTCCGCCCGCCAGCTACAAGAGAAGTGCCAGGAGATGCGAACTCACCTATACACTACCTTCGTGGATCTAACGAAAGCCTTTGACACGGTGAATCGCGACGGACTGTGGAAAATCATGCAGAAATTTGGCTGTCCTGAGCGGTTCACGCACATGGTGCGTCAGTTTCATGACGGGATGACGGTGCACGTCACTGACAACGGGACGGTATCCGAAGCATTCGCAGTGACCAACGGAGTGAAGCAGGGCTGCGTATTGGCTTCCACCCTGTTCAGTCTCATGTTCTCGGCTATGCTAATGGACGCCTACCGTGATGAGCAGCCTGGGATCCGCATCGCCTACAGAACTGACGGAAACCTTCTCAACAGTCGGCGTATGCCGGCTTCAACGCGCGTGTCTACGACTACAGTCCATGACTTGCTCTTCGCGGACGACTGCGCCCTTAACACCGTGACGGAGGAGGACATGCAAATGAGCATGGACCTCTTCGCCTCAGGCTGCGCCGATTTTGGATTAACAATCAGTAGGTCCAAAGCGGTTGCCATGCACCAGCCGCCACCCGGCACGGAATACAATGCTCCCCGAAGCAATGTCAACGGTGCTAAACTCAAAAACGTGCAAAACTTCGCTTATCTAGGAAGCACGATGTCACGCAACACGAGAATCGATGACGAGGTTGCCCAACGGATCTCCAAAGCTAGTCAGGCCTTCGGCCGGCTGCAGGCCTCCGTGTGGAATCACCACGGTATTCATTTGAACACCAAACTGAAGATATACAAGGCTGTCGTCTTGACGACACTCATTTACGGAGCGGAGACCTGGACCGTCTACTCGAACCAAGCCAGGAAGCTGAATCACTTCCATCTCATCTGCCTCCGCAGAATATTGAAGCTGAGATGGCAAAACAGGATCCCGGACACGGAAGTCCTGGAGCGAACTGGAATCCTCAGCATCCACGCCAGGATGAGGCAAGTGCAACTACGATGGAGTGGCCACCTGTTAAGAATGAACGAAAAGCGACTACCCAAACGACTTTTCTACGGAGATGTCGCTACGGGTTCTCGCCGACAGGAGGTAAAAACGACGCTACAAGGGCACTTTGAAGAAATTGCTGAAGCAACTGCAAATCAACCCGGCGACCTGGGAGGACCTCGCCCAGGATAGACCGGCATGGAGAGGATTCGTGAAGACTGGTTCAGCAATCTATGAGGCCAACCGGATCGCCACCGCCAAGGCCAAAAGAGCGACACGAAAGTCACCAGCGCCCCGTACCAATACCGTCAATGCCCAGACCCTGCCAACATGCCCGCGCTCGAATCGGCCTGGTTGGACATCTTCGGACGCAATGCACCAACAATCTGACAATTCCAACTTCTACGTCAAATTCTGCCAACCTCCCTTCAGACTCCCCCACCCTCACTCCTGGCATCAATTCAATTACTCTCACCATCATAGAGACCACATCCCATCTACTCATCGCCTGTTACCCCCACCACCGCAACCACCACCGCCTTCGCCTTCACTACCACCACCACTACTACCATCAAAGATGGGGACTCTCTCATAAACTGTCCTCAAGGTGACCGCATATTCACCTCACGCATCGGCCTGGTCGGTCACTTGCGAATCCATCGTACAGAGACTGGTGAACCAGTGTCTGGAGCACCAACACAGAGCAGAGATCACCGCCTCCACTGCCCTCACTGTCCTCGCGCATTTACTCATCGCATGGGCCCATTCGGTCACATGCGCATCCATGACAGCGGAATTCACCGCAATGCCGACAACACCGATACACCATGCACACCCTCGGCTCCTGCCATTCTTACCACCACTGCCACCCCCATTACCATGAATGACATCCCCCCAGCCTCTACCGATTTCTCCTGCCCACACTGCGCCCGCAATTTCAACTCACGCATCAGCCTGGTCGGTCACTTGTGAATCCATCACACGGAGGCTGATGAACCAGTGCATGGGGCTCCAACATACAGTCGCCGCGCCCGCCTCCACTGCCCTCCCTGCTCCCGCACATTTACACACCGCATGGGCCTATTAGGATACATGCGCCTCCATGACAACCTGCGGTAAACCACCGGAGGCTAAGTCACATCAGCGCACACAATCAACACTAATACATAGGCAACACCATCACAATCATCATAATGTACCTGATAAAATCACGGTTTCCTAGAAACCGTGGCTTGGAAGGCTGTCAATCTGACACTTACACCAGACAACGCCATCGGCCCAGTATATGTGCTGCGTGTGTTGAGTGGCTGACCAGTGGACTGGGAATCAGACGACGATGGCTCCTCCATATCCCCTGAGTAAGCAAATCCTGGTTTGTGCATTATGGGGGCCAGGTCGTGCTGTGGCGCGCAAAGACGGGTACGCCGACCCGTTAGCCAATGCACCCACTCCCACCTCAGACAACTGACTGGCTCGGACGGGGGTCTGATTGTGGGGGTGGGGAGAGAGTGAGGTCGAGAGCTCAGCGCATTTTCCTCACAATAAACAATCTGACGCGCTTGAAACTATCACGGTGCGCTAAAAGCCGTGGCTTGGAAGGTTGCCAACTGACGGGATAACTCGGATCGCGTGGTCAGCCCAATGTGTGTTTTGTGTGGAGTGGCTGACTGGCGGACTGAGAGTCAGGCTGCAATGGCTCCTTCTTAATGTGGCCTTTATGGCACACCCACTCCGTGGGATCCGAGCCAGGTGTGGTGGTACACCCAGGGGCGGCTCCGGCCGCGCCAACCACCTGCGCCCTCTCCCATCTCCGGTCTTATTGACTCTGTCTTGACACCGGGATCAGGTGAAGGAGGAGGAGCGAGTGCGATAGCTGCAGCCCAAGGCTACTATCACTTAAAACTAATTCCCGCGCAAGTCACCGTCCCTGCACTACCTGATGTGGAGCATACGGTGAACCTCGTCGAACTCCACGGTCGAACTGTTGCATGGCTACCTGCGGTAAATGGTCTTTTCTCTTCACCTCCAATTGTTGCTCATGCATAGGGGTTGAGTGATTTCTTTGTTTGGCCACAATAGACTGCATCATAACTGGGACATTATATTTTTCAGACAATTTATTTCCTATTGAAATAACCAAGCTTGTCCTAAGGTTGTACAAAATGGGGTCACCAAGTAGTTTTAAACTTTTTCGCTATCTGTATCTGGTGTTTTTAGGCTGTCCTTCACCTAGCTCAGACATATTCTTTATCTAAGGGTGGGTATACCAGCCTTTGTATTTTGACGCCTGGGTAGTCTTAGCTCTGGAAATACAGCTTTTTTTTTCTTCAACTACTGTCGCTGCATACAGCAACGGGCAAAGTCAGGAGGATCTAAATACCGGGAAAATAGTCTGAAAGCGAAATCTTACCTCTTTTTCATAAATTGCTGCCTTGAAATAGTGACTTTTCGCTCTACTTATCAAGCTTTTAACAGAGCTGAATGAATGAGAGATGGATTTGATACTCTCAAAATGTAAGATGACCTTAGATTATCTATCTTTACGCTAAACTGAGTTTTGCAGCGTTTCATCTAGGAATGGGCGCTGTGCAACAACTGCGGTTTCAAAGGTAAGTAAAATTCCTGAGAAAGTATAATTGAGGCTGTTGCACTGTAATTCATTTTGACGATACCATATGTTTCGTCTACGTAGCGCAGACTGTAGGCTCTAATTTCTGCATCACAGCCTCCACCAAAGGGCAGATATTTGTGAATTCATAGAAGCGCCTTTTAGTTGTCAATAGTAGGCTTGCAGGGAGTCCGTGGTACAGGTCTTCGCTAAGTTTGGATCAATAGATGTGAACATAGAAATGCCGTCGGATTACATCACTAGTTCGTCCTTGGAAATTGAAGATGTAAATGGACATTTTGGTGTTCTTCATGAGTGGGTAACGTTGGTGAAACAGATACTTGTAAATTTTGTATTTTGTCGCACCGAGGAAGGAAACTATCATTCGCTCCGAAATGCAAATATTTTGATCTTTAGGAAGTCCGGATATTTCCACAATCGTTGGTTCGTCCGTTTTAAAGAATTTAGTTTGAAGTCCAAAATTAATTGTCCTCCGTGAGACGTTTCAATGTGTGCTTGTTCTGCGACTTTGTAAGTGTGGCAGTTAGAGGCGTGCACGGTGGTTTGCTAGCCACTAGGCAGTGGCAGAAGCGTGTAATTCACGAAAGTCTGATGCATTAACAATTATCTTTCTAAGACTGGCAAGATTCTGCCCAATTCTGTACGAGTTAGACCTGCAATAAAAGCTACTGAAGACTGACAAGTAGTAGACATCAGATATACAGACACCGAGCATCTTTTTTGCCCTGTCAATTTGCGACTAATGTCCAAAATATACAGACTTCCTAAAGTTCACAATATTTTTACTCACTCCTGTGAAGGACCAAGTTAGCTAGCCAATCGGCATCTCTCAAATGATAGAGCGTCGTGATAGGCTCAGGCGCGTCAGATTTATAATAGTGAGAAATGCGCTGTGTCGTGAAGATGAATTCCACAGTGTCGAACAATCTTTATTTTCTGCCGATTCCTGAATTCTTGGAAGGGGGGCTAGGAAGGCCATCCAACCAGGGGTTGAGGGTAGATTTTAAGTCCGCACTTGCACTGTTTTCGCGCATGGGGTATCACCTTAGACCCTGAGAGCCAATAGTTGTAAGCAAATTTAAAAAGAGCTATCTAATCAGTCTATTGCATCTAAAAGTAGTGCTGAATTATGGCGCAGCACTTTTCACTCCCTCGATTGATACGCGTAGGCTTAGATCTCATGAGGCTAGATGATAGGGTAATCGTGTACGTCTATTTTCATATTCAAAATGAGACTGCAGTTAAATAAACCCCTTGGATCACAGGAACTTTCTATATAAAGTTACCCTGCTGCAAATTTTGTTGAACTTTATTTAGCGTTAGCTCCATTACCTTAAATCCAGTTGGCTCAACCACATACTAGGTGATACCAGATGTTGGATCTGCTTTCAAAAGTTTGTCAAAGTTAGCAGGAGCGAAAAATAAGCCTCTTGTGTGCAATTTTCCCAAGGATGGTTTGCCAACTCACAGGAACACTTATTTTTCCACATTGTATACGATACCATAAACTGAAATTTTCCGTAGTAAATGATAAATCCAGATTTGCAAGTGTTGTCCGGGTTCAAGTTTGAATAGTAAGCATGGAACGCGAGATTCAGAGATGACCAGTAGAAAGAGGTATGCCATGTGGAGGAAAGAATACACACACTATGGCTTTGAGTAAGGGCAAGGACTTCACATTTTACAGTTTGCATTTTGTCCTGTTTTCTGATGTATTCATAGCTCTCCAGCTGTCTAAATATTGTTGCTCACTTGAAACCGTTTTAAGTCCGTGATGAGGGTTGGTTCATTTGCACCCAAATTCAAATGTATACCTCCTAGATTTCTACTGGAGACTCAAATGTTTAACCGAATTTCTTAAGTGCCAAAATTCAAGTAGGAAAACAACACTACATCCAGGAGTCTTTGATGCACAGCTATCCAAGTTTTCGGTCAGTGCTTACCTTGGGTAATAGTTTATCTATTTTCATTGAGGTAATTGAGTTATGAACTCGTGGATGCAGAATCTTTCACCCATCACACTCACCGAAAATATATTAATAAAAGACGTCATCGAGGAAAAATACCTTTAAGGGAAGACTCGTATGCGGACATACTGGTGACCATGACAACAAACCTTATGGAACCTGACTTGCATAAGCTGGCTTCTGGTTACAGATGCCATTAAAAGTATTGACCCCGCGCGCACCTCTGCTTGTCCTCAGAAGGATATCCTATATGACTCCGAATGGACTGATAACCTTGCTTTCGTTATTGCTGTTCAGAAATCTCAGTTTGTCTAAGTAACTTGTCGTTAGACAAAGAATATAGTCCACCCATTATAACAACGCGAATGAAAGAATTCAACATAGGATAAAAATGATAAGCAAATACTTTACCGATAATATGTTTGAGTAACTCATCCAAGAAAGGGTCCAAATGTCAAACTGAAATGCATACGCTTCAAAACACCGTCCGAAATTTGAGCGAAGTTTTGTGGAAAACGCAACGCAGGATTCTTAAATATTTAACCCTAGCACCCAAGGAAAAACGAAAGAACTGGAATCGAATTCTGTAGATAATGACTTCCGATTGTGTCTTAATTGCTCATAACAGAGAGAAGAATGAACATACATCATAGTTTTCTTGTCAAACCTTAGTCAAACCTCGGTCAAATTGCTAAATCCAATCAAAAACTATATTCTCTACTTGATAGATGGTATCTGAAGGGAAATATAGAAACTGACAACAAGGCAGTCTTGATATCAAAGCGAGCCTTCACGCAGCCATCATGAAGAATTTTCAGGTTAGCGTACTGACCTAATATAAATGCTCTTTTAAAGTAACCATGCTCCTGGAATTCTTTCTTCTGATTGGAAAAGACCACTTACTACATACCTCTTAAAAACCGCAGCTTGTCATGGTAAAAAGTATAGACATTTGAACCTGACATGCCCACTGAAAAGCCGAATAGAAACTTATAAACAAAAACATATATTTAAAACGTCTCCAGAAATATCAGCAAAGTTCCCAGAAAGTGCAATACTTGATTACCAACCCCAGAGCTTAACCCGAGCATTCAAAGACAGACACGTGGCTCAATTTCCTTCGAATCGGGGTCTCATTACCGATTATCCCAAAGACTTGGCACCACTGAGATCAGCTGAGCTTCTTCACCGGCTGTTTATAATTTGTTTACGGAAACTAGTAGATAAACATTCCTGAGTTCGTTGGAAGTAGGGTTCCCCAGGACTCATTACTGAAAGATGTTTATTCCATATGTGCGCATATAGTATTCTAAGGCCAATAGAAACGAATAGCTCACGTCCAGGTCCGTTTATCAACATGAAGTTTCAAATGCTCACTAAAACCACTATAAGGGACAAAGAGAGATAAGCGAAGCGGCATTTGAAAAAATTGCTCCAAACTGCCTGGTTCATCATCATCTGAAAACAAAAAAAGGTTCAAATCCGTCGTTAAAGGAGCTGACATGGGAAAAATGTCACAGTTAAGGCATGGTACGTCATTCAATAGAGCTTACGACAAGCCTGTCAACAAGATTGCAGTGAAATATTCCATCATCATTCAGGCGGAAGCGACAAACGAAACGAAGAACGTTATCTGGCGCCAAGTGTCACCTCTCCTCATGGCTCACAGGCTAGGCGAAGTGCTGCCCAAGCTAGAACATGATGCAGTAAGGGCAATCAACGTCGATATAGACATCGTTATCATTCTTGTGCATAAGGGGCATACCACTGTTTTATTGTATAGAACAAACTACTTTTAAGGAGGTGAAAAGCTTGATGAATATTAATTTTTATCTATGGTCCATGCGAATCCAATCCTGTAGGAAGGCTGGCCTACAAACGCAATGCAATGTTGTTGGACAACAATGAATGCAAACGTGCTATCGCCGTACGACCGAGGTTGCAAGAAACGGTCCTGTTCTAGTCTATGGTCTTCCAAATGTCCATAAGAGGGTATTCCTCTCCGATCTATTGTATCAGTCAAAGATTCTCCAAAGTAGTGACTGTCAATGTGGCAGTTTCGACGCATTAAATTTATTAATAGGTTTATTGATATAGCACCTCTTGGGCACCGTCAATAGTACAGCTACTTCAAACACCTGAGTCAGTTCGTCAACCAAAAGTTTGGTGAAGCCTGGGGGGGGGGCAGTCAAGACAAGCAAACCCCTTCTGCAAAACTAATACAAGACAAGAAGGAATCGGATATGACATGCCCAAATCATCCGACTCATGAATTTATGTCTTAGTACATACTTCACATTCAACGGAACAATCTATGATCAGTGAAAAGTAAGTCAATGGGTTCCCAGATTTCAAGACTCGTAGCTTAGGTGGTCCTAAAACAATTGGCATTGCTGGAACGCTGACACCACAAACCGAAATTATGGGCTTGAAATTTCGATGATACTTCCATCGGCTTCAAACGAAATAAGGTGTTGAAATTTCAAGGCCGACTCAACGCCGCCTTCTTGGACACACAATTGACGATGGGTGGCGGAGAAACCCACTACCAAACCTTTCTTAATGTTCCCATCTGAAGCAAGATTTCGGTCCCTAAAATTCGAAGTGTTCAGGAAAACGAAAAATATGACACAAGTACTCAGCTTCAAAGGTAATCACCCTTCCCTCAGCCACAAGTGCAGTTGCGAAAGAGCCTTAGGGGGACGTGTTGAGGCTGCGTTTCATTAACTTCAATAGGTATTTAGAGAGAATGGCTGTCTGCGTAAATTCATCAGCGTTGCAAATGCACACGATATAAGAGACCTAGTCCACCTAACCATACGTGGAAATAAACATACCGGAAGCTGTCAGCTGTCTTATCACACCAACTGTGGTTGGGGTTGCACACAGACCGCAGGCAAACATAAGGCGCTAGTTCATTAGACCGAAAGACAAACACCTCACCAGAAACGTCTAGTCGTTTACCTGGTCTGGTTCAGTTGCGGATGAAGCAGCTTCGTCGGAGAACCTAAAGGGTTACTCTGGACGCGAATAGACAAGCATGCAGCAGCAGCAGCAGCTGTGAAGAGGAAGGAATTAAGCTGCCAGGCCACAGTCCAATTGAACGGATCCGGCATCAGTTTTAGGTTTGAAGAAGTGTAAATTATCGCAAGCTGTGGGATTCGCATGCGCCGCGAGCCCTTTTCATCGTGGTTCTCCTTTTCCCAAACAAGTAACAAGTGCAAGGACCTCAACTTCCAATTTCCTTCTCGAGATTTTGCCTGGAGAGCGTAATGAGCCAAACGACAGACCCGGGTGACGAACAGTTTTAGTGATAATGAGCCAAGTTGACGAACGGTTATTGTGCCATGAATCATAAACGACAGTGAAGTCACGGTAATTAACGAGTGCAGAGCTGACTAACAAGCAATAGTAACATTAAATACAACCTCCCGTGGTAAACGCGGGTACTGCTAACTCTGGTAGAAATTTGATTGCATGTAACTCGCATTCTAGCGATACTGTAACCGTGGTACCTCCATAAGCCTTAGTAGTGACTTCTTCTAACCATTGGTTCGTGTGAGAATCCGAAGCGTCAGGTCAACCCTACATTTTCGGCTGAATTTTTAGAGCTCTTTGGAAAATGCGAAACTTTAAATTGTGATTTGTAACACTGCTGTTGATGCCAGAGTACATTGCAATGTATATGATGAGGACCTAATCGAATGGTTGGCTCCTACGGTTAAATTTCGGTAAAACGCCTCCCAGAGTCTACCATGTCCAGTCAGATACGTGGGTAAATTAGAATTTATCGAAACGAAGAGTTATTGGATGAAGAAATTCAAAGGGCTCTCACTATGCTGGTTTCGAGTGCATTAAGGTCATCCGTTCACTGGTCGTATGTGGTACGTAGCAAGGAAATCGTACTGAAAACCATTAGGAGAGCCTTTGTGAATTTTCAGAAGATCTCTTCTCCAAGCTCTTCAAAACCTTGATGAGGCCGCGATAGGAGTAGGCCGTACCCGCCAGGAGAAGATCCGAAAAAAGGCTGTAAAGGGAATCGTAAGGAAATAATATGAGTGCCAACTATGTATTTAGAATTTGTATTTGGTTAGCACCGGAAAGGCACTGTCTAAACAAAAATAAGTACCGATATAAAATTATGACAATGTGTGCAGATAAAATGTACAAATATGTAAAATGTAGGGAGAAATTGTTCGGCTAGGGAAATAGTTATCGATGTTTTGAAATTGATTGTAAACTAGAAAATAGGCAGTGAAAAAACTCCTAACTAGAAAATGGAGGCAGAATTCAGTAGGCCTCCATCTTCGAATAGAGGGTAGGAGAAAAAACTGATAAGATAAATAAGGTAAGGGGTAGAGTAGGCTAATATTGTAGTAGCATTTCAGAATCAGATAATGAACGTCAATAAGGTTCGTTCTTGATAACTAAAGCGCATGAAACAAAATCTCACCAAAAGGCGTCAGTGAACTTGAGGTCTCAGCATCACAGGATCGAAAATTGAATTCTGATAATGGTAATTATCCAGTGAGTTGGGAGAATTTTTGACTGCGTACGTCCGAATGCCTTCCATCGTGTGAATGACTGGTGGTATAGGAGACATCATGGTTCCTGGGGGGCTCGAGGTTGAGAAAATTAGTTTCAAAAAGGTCCCTTAAATTCCCGATGGTCCTTTCTCCGATTCATGAAGAAAGCTGCTTGGAAAAGATAACAAAAAGTTAATAGAATCAATGTTAAGATAAATGTGCAGTATTCGCTTGAATACAGATATATTAGTTAACGACATAATTTCAATTGGCAAGTTATTTCAAAGAAAACTATACCTAGAAACAAAGAATAGAGGGCGTTTAGATGTAGAGCATGCAGAAGGAGGTGTAATTATCGCTGAATTTCTTAGGTTATAAGGAAGACTAACGGGGGTAATGACAGAAAGCTTGGGGAGATTTGACCTATTATTTAGTATAAAAATGAGACAAAAGCCTGCTTCCAGGCACAATACCCAAAAAAGATGTTAGCTTAGTCAGCTGGCACCTAGTTGAGTAGGAAGTATTTGAAAGATTCGGATACAGGAGATTTTTGGAAAAGGTATTTGGACCTTTTCAATTTTGGAACGATTAGACTCGATCATTAAACCAAGGAATGGGCAGCCAATGTTCAGGAATGGGAAGGACAAACATTCGATAAAGTCTAAATTTAATTTCAGGAAGATATAAATTATCAGAAAAAAAGCCAAAAGTCTGGGCAGATTTGGCCATAATTCTATTGGCATGAGGCGAAAGATCTAATTTATTGGTGATGGAGGAACATTCAGTCATAGGGCCGAATTTAAATTTACCAGGTTACGGCAGCCTTGCAGCGGCACTAAGAAGGTAAGAACTTCAGTAGAAATTTGGAGCTCCACGCCGAAAGAGCGTGTAAGTCGGAATTATATTGTTCTAGGCATCGTTCGACTGTAGAGTTAGAGAAGAAATACACGAATTTGAGGTCTTCAGCATTAATATAAGATTGAGAATGTTTAACTATCGATGACATATCATTTATGTGAAGTAATAACAACAAAGGACCTAATACGGTACCTTGAATGACACCACTCACAATCGGTGAAGCATTTGAGTATAAGAAACCCCACTAAATCTTTTCCTTTTTGATCAGCTAGATATGATCTAATTTAGTCAGTAAGGGGACTACGAAATCCTTTTTTTTCTAGATTAGCTACAAATCGTATATGAGCCACTTTATCAAATATCTTACTAAGATCAAAATAGATAACTACTACGGATAGATGCTCGTTACGAAGGGAGGTTAGTTGATTAAGAAAATAAATGTGGCAGGTTTCACAAGAGCGGTCTGGTAAAAAGCCATATTGGGAGCATTTGAGAATTCGCAATTAGTTTTTCAACGAGTTAAGCAAGAGAGGGCGTTTTATGAACACCGCGATAATTCTGAATGTCAGAGCGGAAACCAGATTTAAAAACTGGAATTATAATGGCAGTTTGCCAATAATCTTTGGAAAAAACCATTTTCGATAAATCCTGAGAATAATTTGCTCAGTAACGGTGAAAATCCCTTAACTGTTTAATACGTGATTTTGGAATGTTATCAGTTACAATAGAATGATAATTTTTTAGATTAGCTATTTCTTTTTGAATACTTGAAGGCGAGAAATTGTTGGTTGTTAGATGTGAATTTAAATTTGACAGCAGAGGGATTGAGCGAGTGAGGCTAGTTTCAATGGTAGTGGTTGGCAAAAACTGAATTTAACAATTCTGCTTTGCCCAAATCCTCTGTAACGATTTTTTGTTGCAGTCGAGTAAATGCGGAGTTACATTCAGACGCTTAGCCGATGACCAAACATGGAAGAATTGAGCAACAGATTTGGATGAATTGGCATCAATTAGTTGATTATTGATGGTCCTTGCCTCATATAACCCGTCTAAAAACAAACCATCCATTCATTTGCGTTAAAGGCCAATACGCAATCACAAAAAAATTTTCAGCGTTGTGAGCGGATTCAATTAAAGCCTAGTCTTTTCAGATTCATTTTCGTCTAAAGCAGTAGGACACTCAAATTTTTTTATTTAAAAAGCAGAGTCAAATGTGTTGCATTTCCCAGTTAACGTCGGAGAGACCAACTAATTGAATGAAATTCTTTTCAAGCTGTCACTCACCTGGGTGTTATCAATTTAATTCTTTTTTAAAATGTTACCTGCTGCTGGTTGATCCTTAAATGCGCTAAATTTTTGGCGGTAGATCTACTTTCGCATCATTTTTAACTGTTTATTTTTGTCCCGCTCAGAGCTAAAACTCTCCCAAATCACGCCTTATCTGTTATACATTAAGTTCGCCCCTGCTTAGTCCTAGTTGTTTGAGTATTTAAATTCTAGCAGAAAAGTAGCCAAATAATCCGATGTCATTGACTATACAAGTAATATACTCTAATCTCTAACTGACACTTTTAATTAACTGCTCTCTCGAGCGCCTTTATAGATATGAACAACTTGAAACTGTTTTTTGCTCCTGGAAATGGTTTGGGGAGGAGTTGGCTTTTGATTATTGATTATAGATCTGTCCGTGGCTTCTCTGAATAAATGTCAATTTATTAAATTATTACACCCCAGAACTGGTATAATGAGTCCAACTTTTCATTTGTTTAGGAAAAAAGACAGTCTTTCTCTGGTCAACATTGGATGAAAGGCTTTTCAACGTGCAGAGAATTGAATTTCCAAAACGATCCCTGTTCGTAGATAACTACATAGCAAAGTGTTCGATTCTTGTCATTTTTCATATTTTTGCAGCTGGCCATGTCTACGTGTGCTCCGAAATAGATCTTATACTAATCTTCTTGCCCGCACTAATTGAGACGGTAATGTCCGCATCGTTTTAGTTTTTGATTTTCCAGGTGAAATTTACCACAACTGATGGTTTATTGAGGCTGCAAAGTGCGCCTGGTCTCCCTCATTTTTTTACTGAAACCTCTCTTGCCCGCCTTCAACGAGTATGTGATAAAAAGTGTAAGCATACCCTATAAATTGTTCCCTTAAATTCATTTGCTCCACTTTCCAACTCGATAAAGTGGTTTTATTTTTCATTTCCCCAACACCTTTTGTGGTTGAGCATCGACTTCATCTTCAAATAGTTTTGCAATTCTCTGCATTGTCGTCCGCTTTCACCACTACATTTGGCCATCTTGAATGCGCTTTAAAACCTCCTATACCTAGCCTCTGATAATTTGCGCGATTCTTTGATAAGGGCTCAACTCCAACTGTGCCAGTTTCCCTCAGAACAAGCCTTGCTAATTGCTTAAATCCTGTTCTCAAAATTTAAAGCTCTCAAGGTTACAGACGTGGCTAAGGCCATTCCGGAAATCAAAAACTCCCGGATGCGTTGATCCGCGTACCGGACACCTAACTTGCATGTTTGTTCCCTCAAACACATTCCGTAATAACCGAGTCAGTTTTCCTTCCAGTTGAGTTCATGCAAAGTCATCACTTTGTCACGATCGAACTTATTCTCACATACTAAATTATAATCGTAAAATGAGATTCTGTAGGATAGTAAACATCTTCAACCATAACTATCAGAATTATTTGGCGTCTTTTTTAATTTCTTGGACGCTGTTTCGGGATTGGCTTTAGAAGTGTAGGCCGTGTCAACAGCTCCACTGTCTTCTGTTCGATGGAATTGACCTACACCTGCGCAGAGCATTGCGGGTGTTTTCACAGTGAATCTGATTTATAACCTACCTGTTGGTTTAAAATAGTGTTGACTAAAAGGAGATAAGATAGCGCAAGAGCAGTAGTGGGAAAGGATACGATTTAAAAAATGGACTAAGAATAATATCGAGCGATTAACTAAAAACATAACGTTGATGTAAGTACCATTCTTACTCCGGATTAGGACTCGGGTATAATAAAAGGATATGTCTGTTGGATATTAATTCCTAACCTGTAGTTGCAATCAAATTCTGCGTCTACTTGTCTGGCTTTCGAATCATGTTCGTTTTCGTTCGTTGTTAAAACATAATCTCAATCAAAACTTGTCTCAAAAGTGACCTCCATTACGTCAAGCATTCGATCAGTCAAAGAAAGTTTATCATAATTTTTGATCATGATTTTATAGCTATACGCCGTCGGAGAACACCCTAAGTCTTACGCGAGGTCTGAGTGTAAGAACTGATAATGCCAAATTGATTAAACGAGTGTGGCTTAAACGCATCCGAACAATAAAAGTTCTTGAAAATGGTGTTTGGTATACTTTTACTGTGTTAACCTGTCGAGGGTTGTTAAAACAAGTTTTTTTTTCTACTCACTACTTTAGAACTATTTCATTCATTTTTACAATGTCACTAGCTTTCGTATATCCTTTACTCTTCTCTATCGTATACAGCTGTCGGTTCTCATAACGTAGTCCGGTTAAACAAGGATAAACTGAAGGTCTGGTTAAAGCAACGCGTGAACAACATCTGTAGATTCGCCAACGAACTCTCCACAGCCGGTGAACGTAAACTCCTACACTCTCTGCTCTCCGTCCATCATCAGTCCTCAGCCTCTGCACCACTTTTTACGTCTGGTAAACCTTAAAACCAACCTTTATTGTAAACGTTCATTACCATACCTCTTTGTCCGGCTGCAGGATCAAATTAGCATATCTGAGTCACAAAAGAAGTGCAATTAAAAGTTCATTCGGGGAATTCGAGCGCAGAAAGTGTATCATGCCAATGACCCTCCTTTGCGTTGACTCTTTATCCTTTTTGATGCAGCGCTGTCACCGAAAACCTTCATCCATCCAGTAGTTTCTTCCTGCTTGTGCAAGCGTTCGAAGTGGCTGTGTCACCAGTTCCAATCGCCACCAATTTCCGCCTGTTCTGCATTCATATAGGAGACAGACTGCGGACCAGTCTTTAGCGCACGCTAATTGTGAGTTACTTAGGTTCCCAGTATAAAGCCACCAGAGGAATAACTAGAGTCTTGCACACTACTCATCCCAAAACTTTTGATATGCCCAATAAAGCCACAAGGACGTGGCGATCCGAAAAAGTTATTTGATATATTTTTTTTCATTGATGTAAGTGTAGTCGGCCTCCGACAGGGCTGAGCAAAGCTTATTTGATATCTCCGAGCAAACTTACTGGCTGCTAATACGCAGTCTGCTTTACTATGGTGTGCATGTTTACTGCGCCTCTAAAGTCTGGAGTTTCAACTTTAGTCTCTGACCGAAATGGGTTCCTGACGTAAAGTTGTCTCTTATCGCTTGCTTTCATTTCAAAAGCCAAAACAGTTGGCTTTGTTTCCTGATATCTTTTATTTTTGGACGCATTCGAAAATACGCATTCCCATTTCATCAAAAAGTATGACCACAGGCCATATGGTTAATATGCTGGGTCAGGTAAGGGCACGACACTCGTTATTCGGGCCATGCACCCATGACACACGAGGGGATTGCGATGACACGCATAGGCGCAGACTCACGCCACGTCAACCACCTGCGCCCGATGTTGCCTCCTTGCATCAGCTAGCTGACCACTTAGGACGGTTAACTGATGTGTGGGCGGGGAGAGAAGAAAGAGTGACTGTCAGCTCTTGAAACTTCGCCCCCACGGCACTCGGTGCATATTCTCACTATAAACAATCTAGCGCACCTTTAAGCTATCGCCATGCGCTAAAAGCCATGGCTTGGATGACTGATAACTGATGGAGTAACTCGGTCCTTATCTCAAGACGGAAATTTAGACTGCAATGACTCCTTAATTTGGCCTTTATGGAGCTCCCACTGAGTCTTTATGCGATCCACTCCCTTTCTTGTGGTGTGAAAATCTAGTGTATTTTGCGTGGGCCGGGTACTAATAGACAGGCTATTTAGATTTGTCAGCTACGGCATCCAATCCTACCCTTAATTATCCCGACTCCGTCTTACGACGCGACCCAGATGGGTGAGGGAGAAGAGAGCCTGCTAGCTCCGGCGCAAGTCACCATCCCCGCGCTCTCAATGCTGTGGTGCACACAGGACATCGACGGTTGAACTGTTGGATAAAAATGCACACACACAGTCATTCTGTTTTCTGTGCTGTTCCATATGTGAAGCTAGTTTATTGTACTCAGCTGCTCATGCAGCTCATGTGGAGTGGTAAACTGGTGGCAGTAACCCTTTTTTCTGTGTCTGTTGCCATTGCCGGTCCCACTTGTTCGCGCTGGTTATTGTGCGCGTATGCGGACATTACTGCTGTGTGCGTATCGGTGTTTTAAACTCTCTGGCACACCATGAACTTGCCAGAGTGCCACCTTAGATCCATGTAGCACGTGAAAATTTCTTAAAACAGACATCAGCACCTGGATAATCCGAGCAGATAGCTAGCAGACGTAATTTTAGGATAGATGGTCCGAAGTCGAACCGATAACTTCTAATTCCCCAGTTTTGGTCCACGGTTGCAGCGCATTTCAAGGTCTCTGAGTGCGCTCTCAGATGTATCATATTTCGGCATGTTCTTCTAGCGTGTGAGTCACTAACTGTATCACTGTTAATCTGAACACCAAACTGAAGATGTGCAGGGTCGTCGTCTTGATGACACTCCTTTACGGAGCAAAGACCTGGACCGTCTACTTGAACCAAGCCAGGAAGCTGAATCATTTCATCTCAGCTGCCTCCGCAGAATACTGAAGCTGAAATGGCAAGATAGGATCCTGGCACGGAAGTCCTGGAGTGGACCGGAATCCTCAGCATCCACGCCATGCTGAGGCAAATGTAACTGCGATGGAGCGGCCACCTGGTGAGAATGAATGAAGAGCGACTACCCAAACGACTTTTCTATGGAGATGTCGCTACGGGTGCTCGCCGACAGGGGGGTCAAAACCGACGCTACAAGGGCACTGACGAAATTTCTGAAGCAACTGCAAATCAACCCGGTGACCTGGGAGGACCTCGCCCAGGATAGACTGTCATGGCGAAGATCCTTGAAGACTGGTGTAGCACTCTATGAGGCCAACCGGATCGCCGCTGCTAAGGCTAAAAGGGCGGCTTGCAAGTCACAAGCACCGCGGATCAACACCGCCAATGCTCAAGCCCTGCCAACGTGCCCACGCTTTCAACGCACAGGGGCATGAAAGATGAGGTACAGTCAAGGAATAGGATGTTCTTTGTTTTTTGCAATGGGGGGTGTGGCGGTGCACATGGCATTTGATCACGTCCGACACCGATGAACGGGTTTCACTAAGGCTGCAGTTTCTGCGGGTTGTAGCGAGCGCGATTTCAGTGTCCACCCCATGTTATCGCTACTGAAATAAAGCAGCTCATTGCATAATAAAC
Source organism: Schistocephalus solidus (assembly GCA_017591395.1). Lineage (NCBI taxonomy): Eukaryota > Metazoa > Platyhelminthes > Cestoda > Diphyllobothriidea > Diphyllobothriidae > Schistocephalus > Schistocephalus solidus. The sequence goes on from WEDG01003197.1 coordinate 76,697, forward strand.
ATGTATGGCACGTCACTTGGCAATTTGTCGACGAATCTTATAGTTAAAAAAAACTACAAAAATCATCTTTTGTTTAGGATTGGTTTTCCCCTCACTTTGTTTCAGATTCCAAGAGTGCCAAAGCCTTGGTGACCGCAGCTTTCAATGGTGATGCTTTGCGTGCGCTCGCCTTCCAGATAGTTGCAGACAACCTTCCGGTGGCTGTCATCGAGCAGCTTCACACTGACCTCGGACTACAGACTTTAATTTCCACTGATAAAGAAAATATGGCAATTGTTCAGGTCTCCGCGTCGATTTCAGAATCAAATGCACAAAACTCGAAGGTAGAGTATTGTTAGGACGTCTGTGCTCCTTAGCAAACCGTATAATCTTGCATGCATTATGGTTTGATTTCAGAGTGAAATTCGATTTATGAAAAGCTTACTTCGGCAAACGAGAGAATATTCCGTTTAGATTATCATCACCAGGTTTTGTGCTTTCCTATTTTTTTCCAGAGGGCCTTCGCTGATCGCCATGGGTGCAGGTTTTACATTAATTTTGCATTCGCTACATTTTATGGGCCTGTCGACAATGTGTTTGACTTTGCTCTTTCAAGCTGGCTCGAGACCCCACATTAGAAACTGTGGCAACTGTCTATGGTTTGGTGCTTCAAGACCTATAGGTGCAAAAGTCTCTAGATGCTGAATCTCTTAACGTCTTCATTTGACATCTGGAAACATGCTTTTAAATAAGAAATAAATATTACTTGACCAATACTATTTGCTCCACAGGTGCAAGTTCACATTGAAGGGGTCTGAAAATGTTATTCATGTTGTTGAGTGCTATTTAAAACTACGTCATATTTTTAGAAGTACACAGATTACTTATTTTTTTGAGATCAAAGCTCGTATACTCTCAAACAGTACCAGAATAGGATACGCAAGTTCCTATAAATAAACCACAGCTTTTCGGTGAGAATCCACTGATTGTACTTATACACTGAAAATCAGTGGGAGTTTGTATATTATTTCAAGTGGCGTTTCATTGATTCAATTGGAAGGGGGAAACACATGCATTCACCTTTTTTTCCTTGGAGTCCTGATCTCGAATCCTCGCAAACCACACAGCGACAAGCAATCAATAATGCAGAAGGAATGCTGAAAAGACGTGGGAGATTGGAACGACTACTTCTGATCAATTTGTTTGCTGAACGATTTCTGTAAACGCCTCTTAAGATTAACTACGCACTGTTTGCCTTGTCCTGGGGCGCATGACGAGGCCTCGGCAGCATTTAGAACGGGGTACACAACTTTTTACTGCCCCTCGATCAAGGACCCATATTTTGTATTTTAGAATTGGTAACGTTCCTACTTAATATTGGCAAGTAGTAGTGTTTTGTATATCTTACCACGGGTCGTCCCTGGCATGTCCAAAACGCCGCACATCAGTCCCGCTCTCTGACGTCTGCGTTTAACCGTGTATTTAGTTATATGGTGCCCATTAATTAGAAATACCCATTTTATTCGCCGCTAGTCCTCTGTTTGCGTTAAATCAAGAGTATAACACCCGATTTATCTTTCGTCTTAGGCCGCTGAAAGAAAGGGGCCCACTGAGGATTATTCGGCTAGCTTTGAGATATCGAAGACAGAAACCGTAAGTGCTTGAATCTCACTTCACTTGTTCAACTTTTGTACGCAATTTTTTGTCCAGCAACTGAAACTCTGTTCTCATTGCTGTACTCAATTGGACATTTCTCTTTCTTCATAGACTATCACACCGTCCATGGCCAAAAAGCAGAAGTTTGCGCGAGGAAGCCGGTCGATCACCAGTTTCTTCTCTAAACAGTGTTGATCCTTTGTGTTCTCACATAATTTTTATTAATTGTATTTTTTTATTGACGAAAGTGAACGATAAAAATGCAATCTATGTATCGTTTGGTTCTCCGGGACCATAAACTTCGCTTTGAGCATTCTTCTTCTCTACAAGGGCGAAAAAGTCGGAGATAGCCGAGGCTAGGTGGCTGACTTTAGTCTTAAGTAGTTTTCTTAGACGAGTAAAAATTTGCAGGAACATTTGTGTTGTGGGAATAGTGGAGTTAATCTGTGCAGCCTTTTGTCAAATTTAGTAGTATGAACATTCAAAGAGAAACGACCGGGAGTGATTCTCGTACTTGCTTTAATGTCTTAAATTTTCAGTAGAAGTTTCGCGTTTTTTTAAATCGTGTGTCTGGATGCACTGCTTAATGGTGCCGTAGGTCACAGTGAGACATCTTTTTTGAGAGTCTCATTGTGACTGATAGTATTATCAATCGGTGTATCCAACTACAAGATTTCGATGTGACCATCCCACCGACTTACAAAAAAATTTGAAATTTTAACCCAGTCTTTAAGCAACTTACAAGGAATCATAACTCCGACAGATGAAATGATGGTATCCTCTCTGTGTTCATAATGCACAGAAGAACTTCATTCCCGAGGCAAGGATGTTCCCGCAACATTGGGCCTGTGTCTAGAAACAAGCTTTTTACCCAAGTATATTACTACCGACGAGAGGGAGCCCTCTACCGCCAATTCTTCTTAAGAACACAAATTCATTGCATATACTTAGGGAAAACTAAAAGCAAATATTTGTGGCAAAGATGTTATACCGTACTCGGGCGTATGTATATACTCATGCATTACGCTAGGAGGCTAACAGTGTTTTCTGTGGAAGACGCAGATGCCACCAGGTATGCATAGCCTTGACAAAAGGAGAAGACGAAGCGGCGTTCACGGGGAGACTGGAAGCCATCGTCCGTGCTTTCCGATATTACACTTAAACTTATGTTCTTTTTTCACTTCTCAGCGCGGTTTAAAGCACTGTTGTACTTTCTAAAAACGTCGCTGTGTATTAGATTATGTTTGTAAACGAGAAGGTAAAGTTTAAAGGACAAGGGAGACTGGAGAAAAGAAACTATCTCTGCTGTCCTTAGCCATTCAAAGCCCAGGGCGGCAATACCGGGGGTTTTCACTCGGGTTCGGCAGGTTTTGGAGTGAACCGCTGTCCCACGACAACGCTTACTGTTCCCTTTGATTAATGTCATTTTCCATCATGTAACCGGTCTGGCGTAATGGGCCCTTGCGCGTTTGAGGGTAATAGGCAATGTAAACTCAATTTGAAACATGGCAACTGCAATCAAACGGGTGCCCATATGACAAAAATAGCGTTAAACGTGTTACTAACCTTACTTCAGTAGCACTGTTTATTACGATGAGTGTCATCTTAGTGTCGCTGTGACAGTAACCGATTTGGTATGATTGCAATAGGAGTTTCGTTTTGCCTTGCATAGGGAACCCTTACGCTGATTTCTTTCCAACGGTTGTTCCCGTTATTTCGTACCTGAGATTCGGCTGCTCACCCCTCCTTTCTCGCGTCCGTAGAGTTGCGGAAAGGACCCAGCTTTTTTTACCTATAAAAGTCAATGGGATCAAACGAATACCTAAATGATCACAAAATGTGTGCAAAGGAGCGGACTGGTCGAGCACCGGAATAGTTTGCTTATTGTTCTGAGCTTTCGAATTCGTGGAGGAGTACATCGTCAGAGATAGAAACACATGAAAAAGGTGACACTTATGGGGGGAGGGGTGCAAGTCTGGCGGTGACTGCGCAGGGCTATGTACGCCGGCGTCAAATCAATACATCTATTGATCGAGCTCCCATCAGTGGGATGCGATCAAATATCCCAGCTTGCTGGTTAGGATTTGTTTGGTCTTTGATTTTCGTCCCCATGCTGTGGATGTTAGCGTTGGCCCGGTGTGCAAAGACTTGGAACGCGAACCTTTGCATCCATGCAAAAATATCACTTAATCGAATTACTAAAGCTAATTGAGTAGCACTATTATAGTACGTGTAGAAGATTATCGGTTCTCAGACGTGCAATTCCTCTGTGATATTTACGTAGGTAGGTTGGGGGTTCCTCATCCGCTTGCCTAGTCGACAACAGAACCCACTTATTTCGTTACTCTTCAAGTCAAGATTAGCCTCGTGGATATCCGTAATGCTCGCACAGAGAACGACATACCGACCACGGTAAAGTACGTTGACAAACGCGAATAATGCGCATTCGTCAGACTTCCTTCAGCAAGAGAAGAGGTATCTCGCTGTCGAGGAAGCCAGTGGTTAGCCTCACAAACATATGAGATGAATTTTGGCATAGAGCCGACATTTTTATTCTGATCTCTATTCTCATGGGAATTTCCTTAAATATACACCAGTTGGCCTATTTTGCTCATTATATGCTGATTTCTACCCCTTTTTGTTTATTTGGACTACAATAATGAGGTCATTGGCACACTACGCCAGCACCTTTTTAAACGAAGTCAAATCTGGCGTAAATGTTGTGACTCCTTCACTGATGATTGATCATGAGGTCGACAGTTGTATTTTTTAGCTCTGTTTTGCGTACCCATGTCTATCCGCGATGAATGGAGGATTTTTTTGCTGAAAATGTTTGACCGATAGTTTCAAAATAAAGCGTATTATCTTCCAACTGCAGTATTCTGTATCTTTCTTCCAAACAGACAAACTGAGCTAGAAATGAAATCTCCCGCTTGTAGACTTCGGGACAGGAGTCATCCCAGTTTTAGAGAACACATCTCAGAACTGTGCTTCGCTATCCTTAATGGAGACAGTAGGTGGGCATGTATCGATTCCATGCTGCTCTTGCAGGGCCTGCGCCCTTTTTATACGCTACCTTGTTCGACCGCCGTAGTCTGACGATGTCCACTGTATGCTCCATAGAAGGGTGGTGCAAGGACGGTGACTTGCGTGTGGATTAGTTTAAAGTGAAATTAGACTTGCGCTGCATCTACCGCACTCTCCTCCTCCCCCGGCTGAGCCCCGTGTCATGACAGATTCAAGAAGACCGGAGATGGGAGAGGGCGCAGGTGGCTGGCACGACCGGAGCCGCCCCTGGGCGTACCACCCCACCTGGCTCGGATCCCATGGAGTGGGATTTCCGTAAAGGCCACATTAAGAAGGAGCCATTGCAGCCTGACTCTCAGTCCGCCAATCAGCCACTCCACACAAAACATACATTGGGCTGACCACGCGGTCCAAGTTATCCCGTCAGTTGGCAGCCTTCCAAGCCAAGACTTTAAGTGCACCATGATAGGTTCAAGCGCACCAAATTGATTGTAGTGAGAAAAATGCGCTGAGCCGTCAAACTCACTCTCTTCTACACCCCCACAATCAGACCGCCGTCCGAGCCGGTCAGTTGTCTGATGCGGAAGTGGGCGCAGTTGCTATTGACCTCGTCTACACGTACTACGTTCAGGACGTGCCCCTTACCCCCAGACACAAGCACTAGGATTTCACAAAACAGGGGATTCTACGGCTTAAATCTCAAATGTGTGAGATAGCCAGAGGTAAAGTTGAGAAGGAGAAATCACAGCCTGGTTCTCAGAACACCAGTCAGCCACTCCGCACAACACACATTGGACTGACTGCGAGGTTTGAGTGTAATTGTCAGTTGGCAATCTTCCAACCAACGGCGCTGATCACCCCGTGATTTTCTCAAGCTCAGATCCCACATACAGCTGAGGAGCTACATGGAGAAGGAACTGAGGATCATAATTGCCTCTTCATCCGCTATGAACTGAGAGCATGTTTTTGTAGTGTTGCGTGTGATCATGTGAGGTGCAGAGGCTGATGAGGAGAGATGTAGTGTTGTGGTATAGCCGGCGGTGTTCTACCGCAGGTTTTCATGGAGACGCATGTAACCTAATAGACCCATGTGATGTGTGAATGTGCGGGAGCAGTGCGGACAGTTGAGTCAGGTGCGGCGGATGTATGTTGGTGCTCCTGGCACTGGTTTGCCGACCAGACCGAGGCATGATGTGCATGCGCAGTGCGGGGGGCTCTGCTGCTCGTGGGAACCTGCGTCGAAGAGGTCCATGCTCCTTTGCATGTCCTACTCCGTCACGGTGTTAAGAGCGCAGTCAACCGAGAAGAGCAAGTCATGGACTGTAGTCGTAGACACATGCGTTGAAGCCTGTATACGCCGACTGTTGAGAAGGTGCCCGTCAGTTCTGTAGGCGATGTGGATTTCAGGCTGCTCATCACGGTAGGCGTCCATCAGCATAGTAGAGAACATGAGACTGAACAGGGTGGGGGCCAGTAAGCAGCCCTGCTTCACTCCGTTGGTCACTGCGAATGCTTCGGATACCGTCCCGTTGTCAGTGACGCGCGCCGTCATCCCGTCATGAAGCTGACGCACCATGTGCGTGAACCGCTCAGGACAGCCGAATTTCTGCATGACTTTCCACAGTCCGTCACGATTCACCGTGTCAAAGGCTTTCGTTAGATCCACGAAGGTAGTGTATAGGTGAGTTCGCATCTCCTGACACTTCTCTTGTAGCTGGCGGGCGGCAAAGATCATATCGGTTGTTCCACGGTGTCGGCGGAATCCACATTGGCTTTCCGGGAGCAGGCCCTGCTCTAGGTGACCGTTAAGACGATTGAGAAGGATACGGGCGAAGATCTTCCCGGCGATGTTGAGCAACGAGATGCCTCTGTGATTATCACAGAGTTGCCGGTTCCCCTTCCGTTTGTAGAGATCGACGATGGTCGTGTCTTTGAAATCCTGAGGAACTTGTCCTTGGCGCCACATCTCCTGGAAGAGTGTTGTGAGTTCTGCCATCAGCAGGGGGCCACCGTGCTTGTAGACTTCCAGTGGGATTGCGTCGGATCCCGGTGCTTTACCGCTGGAAATCTGCTGCACGGCCCGGATGGTTTCTGGTAGGGAAGGCGGCATATCCAGGTCATTGTTCGTGTCCACTTGAGGGAGCCGGTCAATGGCAGCATTGGATTTCCTCAGCCTTTTGGACCATCCAGGCGTTCTGCATCTCCCGCAGCCGTATAAGGCGGTGGCATCTCAAGAAGGCTTCTTTGGTGGCATTAGTCTGAAAGTCCATGTAGGCTTTGTGTAGTCGATTCTTCTTCGCGAGTAGGTTGCTGATGTCGGCGTCATTGTCATCAAACCAGTCCTGGTGTTGACGGCGTGCACGTCCAAGGACTTCGAGGGCGGTAGACTGGATGACATTTCGCAGTTGACACCATCGTGTCTCCACGGTAGCGATATCATCTGGAGCATGCAGGTCCTCCAGTTTCTCGGTTATTTGGTTGCTGAAATCAAAACAGTGAGCAGGCCAATTTAACAAAAGAGTATTTAACTTACCTGGCGGTTACTTACCTTGGGACCTTTGTCGGGTTTGAACCCGGAGTCTCATCTTGGAACTGACGAGGCGGTGATCCGTCCAACCGTCGGCAGCACGGATCGCCTTGGTCACCAGCACTTCCTAACGATCTCACTTCTGGACGAGAACATATTCCAGCAGCTGCCAACGCCGCGACTGGAAGGCGGAAGAAGGTGTTGGTCAGCAGGAGACGGTGTTTCGCACACGTTCGCAGAAGAAGGAGGCCGTTATCGTTTCAGCTACCGAGACTATGGGGACCCAGCACTCCCTGCCAGGCAGCGTGGTCCGTCCCGACGCGGGCGTTGAAGTCACTAAGGACAATTAACTTGTCCTCTTTCGGCACAGTCACCAGCAGGGCCAACAGGTCCTCGTAGAATTTCTCCTTCGCATCAGAGCTCGTCATTGGGGAAACGTAGGTGCTGATGAAGGTAGCAAAGTTATCTACCCGGAGATGCAGACGGAGGCTTATTAGGCAATTATTGATATCCTTCAGCAGACAGGGCAGACGTCCCACGATGTCTTTCCGGATGGCAAAGGCGACACCAGCGTCCCGTCACTCTGCCTTTGTCCAGCCGCTCCAGAAGAAGGTGTAGCCGGAACCCAACTCCTCCAGCTGACCTTGTTCAGAGAATCGGATCTCGCTGAGAGCAGCAATGTCCACCTTGTAGCGCACAAGTTCCCGCGCGAAAAGCGCCATCCTCCGTTCCGGCCGGTTGCTCCTCGGATTGTCTAAAAGGGAACGCACATTCCAGGCTGCTAGTGTGAGCGAACTCACCCGAGCAGCCCAGAAGATATTTCTCGGAGGATGGGGACGGTGGATATTGTTGTTTGTGTTAATTATTTTACAACCGCGTATTTTGCGATCTGCGAGCCGCGGCCGGCTGCAGAAGACGTGATAACCAGCATTTGTTTAGGGCACCTTTTCTATCCCCTTCCTCCGCGAGGAGGCAAGCTTAGCTGTCCCTAAATAGGACTACTTGGACATCGCAGGCGGCTGTCAAACTCTACTATGGGTCACGGTTTTGTTTTAGTGGGAGAGTGACCCGAGTTAGCCTAGGCCGCCTACGGGACTGCTGTAACACTCACCATAGGACTTACTGAGATGGGGGGAGGTGGGAAGTTCGGGAGTCAGACATACCGGGTGTGGAGCCACACACAATACCCGAGACCCTCACCTGGTTTAGCCCGCCGGTCGTGATGGTTGCCCGGGGTGTGGCCGCTGGGAAGAACCCAACTTTGAGGAGCCACAGGTGGGTGTTAGAGGCGGTCACAGGAGCATTAACCACCCGTATGAGACAAATGGAGTGACCAAATGCTATCTGTGTGGTGCAAAACCTAACTAGTACCCCCTACACCCCATACGTTCCCTAAGCATGCACTGAAAGTGCGAAGATGGGAAAACCTTTCCTCCGATTCTTAGGTTTGTACTCAAGGGTAAAAGATCAGCAAACGTTGCCTGGAAAAATAAATTTGCCACGACTGGAAGGGGTATCAAAAGAAGTGGGTTTTGCTGTCGATTATGCAAAAGGATGAGGAACCCCTTAACGCGCCTACTTCAGTCCAGCAGCGGAATCCCACGCTCAAGAGCCGACTATGTTCTACATTTTCTATAATATTGCTACCGAATTATGACTAGTAACTCGGTATTTGTGATATGTTATGATGAGTGCGTGGTTCGCGTTCCATGTCTCACACCGACTCAAAGCTGCCATGCACAGAAGAGTGGTGAAAATCAAAGGCAGACTAAATCTCAAAAAGCAATATGGGCTAATTTATTGTATCTCACGTGCAAACGGCCCTGGCCTTAGATTTCGCGTCCTTTCCCTCTCCCTAATATTTCCAATGTGTGGAACAACGTATGGTAAAATGTGTGCTGAAATACAAATCCAGAATTACGCCAATTATTGTTTTGAATTATATCCTTAAAAAGTTCTGCGAGTGGTTATGAAGAATCTGGTTTTAACTCATTTGGACTCATGCCTCCATGCCTTTCATTGGCTACCCAGTTGGTGTGCGCGCCGGCAATTGCAGTCAGCAAATGCGGAGACTGTTCCGAAGTAGTGGATGCGCTTTGCTTTCATTTTAAAATTCCTCTGAGTGCACTGTGGTAAAAATTATCTCCCGGGATCGAGCTCATCAGTGAGTCCCAAAACATTCCTTAGTCCCTTTTGGGGTATAGTCCAGTCTCAATGTTCCCACTTTTAGCTTCCTCGGGAATTTAATGTGCCAACTTGGACAAATCCTTTACAGGTTCAGCTCGAAAACTTGACATGAATATTTTAGCTGAGACCTATCAGCATCCGCAAGATAACCTTGTAGTCTTCATAATCTGCTGACTTGCAGTTAATGCTTACAGAAGCCTCCAAACTGTTAGCACAGCATTCAAATACCGGTATCCTGGTGTGTCCGAAATATCATGAGATTTTCGCTACACGATAAGCAATATTACAAGCAGTATAAGTAGTAGTAGTAGTAGTAGTAGTAGTAGTAGTAGTAGTAGTAGCAGTAGCAGTAGTAGCAGCATTAGTAGCAGCATCAGTGAGTAGTAGTATGGCATAGAGTAGCAGTAGTAGCAGCAGTGGTAGCAGTATGGCAGTAGTAGTGAGTAGCAGTATAGCAGTGGTAGTTAGTGTCAGTAGGAGAGTAGCAGTAGTAGTGGTAGCAGTAGTAGTATCAGTGAGCATTAGCGGTAGTGTAGTGAGTAGTAGTATGTAGTAGCATGGTATAGTAGCTAGTAGTAGTAGTAGTAGTAGTAGTAGTAGTAGTAGTAGTAGTAGTAGTAGTAGTAGTAGTAGTAGTAGTAGTAGTAGTAGTAGTAGTAGTAGTAGTAGTAGTAGTAGTAGTAGTAGTAGTAGTAGTAGTAGTAGTAGTAGTAGTAGTAGTAGTAGTAGTGGAAGTGAACGCATAGCACCACCTAGATTTTTCAAGGCGTGGTTCATGCAACATCAGCTGATGTGCTATCTGATAAAGTGCTAACCGGAAGTCTGAAAGGCGTTTTTTGGTCACCTACAGAAACTATAAAAAATGACACATTAAGTAGTATGGAGATTTCCATTGATTTTTGATGCCCTTTTAAATTCAAATAATTTTTTTATGAAACATGTATGCAAATTTTGATTTCTCTGGTTTTTTGTTAGTAAATTACGTCTTCTATTAAATGTATACGTAAAGTAAGGGTATCTTGCACTTTAAAAATGTGCGTAAACCAATGTATATATCCAGTAACCAATGCTGCTTATACGAAACGGCCAAAATCCACTGCAAAATTTTAATGGTGTAAATAAATTAGGATTTTTCTTACATGGACAATATAACGCTTTAGTTTTTAAACTCTAAATGCAAGCATAACAATAAGTAAGGTTAAAAATGATTCGGCAACTGCAGAGGATTTTTAAAACATAAATATGCAATTCCTTCAGGCATAAAATTGTAAAACGCGTCAATTTCTACCCAAATAAGTACAAAAAAAGAATATATTTATGCAATATTTCTATAAAACTTATTTGAATGTAAAAAAGAAATTGGAAAAATTTATACTTTTTAAGTCACCATTTTCATAGACTGTAGTTTTTTCAGGCTACTACTACTACTACTACTACTACTACTACTACTACTACTACAACTACTACTACTACTACTACTACTTCTTCTACTAATACCACTACAGTAGCAGTAAAGTACAGTATTAGTACTACTACAACTAATAATAATAATAATAATAATAATAATAATAATAATAATAATACTGCCACTACTATTACTACTACTACAGCCGTCATCCTGACGTTACTGATACCTTTGGGGATTATGCTGCACGACGCTGAATGTAAAAACGCTACGTAATCAGCAACACGTTTCGAAATTTCAGTCAACATTTCATGAGGTGGGCCAGCTACGGTTTCTGCCAGTCCTCTTGCATACGGTCTCCGTAGGTCGTGATACGCAGAATAGGTTGAGCGCCCGTTTTCTTTTTCGGGTGGTACCTTCGTTGCTGAGGGCGGTCGGCGCCACTCCAAGACGGACTTCCGTTCTTTTGCCCCGCCAGCTTTCGTGATTTCGGGCAGGGGGAGGGCATTGTAAGCGTCGCAAGCTCATCCACCCCTGCTGGCGGTCGAGAGGAGGAGAGTTGATGCCGAGATGCTTGAAGAAAATCGGAGGACGCAAGTGCTAAGAGGGCTCACCACCGGTCAAGGGGTTCGTAACGGTGCCTGCGGACCCCGCAGGGTTGGCAAGTCTTCTCCCTATGTCCCCACCGCCCCCTCCTCTCCTCCTCCTCCTCCTCCAGTCATGGCAACTAACAGCAGCACCAGGAGCAACCGACAACTCCCGGTGGCGTTTTCACAGGTTCTTGTCTCTTCTGATGGGTTTCGCACCTTGTCCGATCACGCGTCGGTGCGAACAAGCTAATTGTTGTGGCAGGCAAAAGTGGCGACCGGAGAACAGCGAGCAGCATGAAGAGCGCAGTAAACGGTCATCTTTGGGTCGAATGCCCTCACTGCGCTTCATGCTGATCTTGGTAAGGATTACCTGTGGGGTCCCCTAAACAGGACACGGGAACACAAAAGCACTGCCTAATTCATAAGTTTAGGTAGGATGACCAATCCCTGTCCTAACGCTAGCCTAAACCGCAGCCCTTCTCTTGGTCCTAAACCTACACTAAACCCTAAATCTAAACTAACCTTAACCCTTATCCTTAATGTAAACCTAATATCGCAGACATGTGGCACAAAACCACATGTCTTGTTTATGGGCTTATCAATGAATCCTCGTCGTCCGATGATCACGCGAGAGGTCTTTAAATCCGGATTCCAAGGCGAAACGGAGGGAGGAGGGATCGATGACCGTAATCACTGGATGATCTTGAATATTCCTAATTGTAGCCGACTGGACTTGGGACGGTAACTCAGCTGGTGAGGCAGTTAGCTCAAGCGTATGGCAGTCAAATGATTTCGTTTCAGCCAGCAGACCTGCACAGTCTGGGGGTCAGATAATGTCTGACCGATGACTTCAAATACGCCAGAAACGGCCAGTTGAGAGTACCTTAGTTGTATCGGTTGAAAAATTTCTCCACCGGTACACCGTCTGGGGAAATTAACTGCTACCAAGGGACAGTCACAAGGCATCGCCGCCCACCTCCTCACGAAAGTTGGTCTTTCTTGAAAGGGGCGAAGAAACTTCCATCAGCTTACCTAACTCAGTCCCAACCACTGAGCTGATTCCCTTCTGGGGACATGGAGACCATCTAACTTTGAAAATGCCTTCGTACACGAGCCCAGCGCACGAGTCCACCGCTGGCCGTCGTGGAATTGTCTTGCCATCTTAGCAGGCTGGTGATGGAGCAGAGAGTGCGGTAGAGGCTGCGCAAGTCACCATCCCTACGCCCAATCCGTTTGACGTCGTCGTTCGCGAGAGCAAACGAGTGACGTCCATTTTTTTCTGTTTAATATAATTATAAAGATGAATGGGATAGCTGGAAGGCTTGCCCGAAAGAGCAAGGAGAGCACTTACGGGAGCGAGGAAGGACGGTAACTTGCGTGTTCTAGGCCGTTGCAAAGGGAGACGCAATAGGGTCACCCGCCCGGTCAGCGGTACCCACAGAGGCGCACTGGAAGTCCAACACGTCTGCTACTGTATTTTTTTCCATTTTGTCCAAGTATGTGCTCTCGCCCGAGTTTACGCACAGCAGCATGTAATATAACGGCTCGGCTCTCGATCCGCCCGTAGCTTCAATCAAAACAACATAATTCTAACTGGTGGTTGCCCGAGAACGGCGTCCTCACCTCGTACTCCCAGAAACCCTTACACCCCCCCCCCGCCGGTCATCGATTTCCTTAAACTGTCGTGCTGAATTTCCTTCGTGGGCCTCTTCTGAAGCACACTGGCCCCCCGTTGACTACCCCGATTTTTCCTGCCTCGGAAGCCTGTCACACGTTTGTTGGCTTCCTCTGCCTACGTATGTTTACCTGTTAGTGAACCGAATCTTTGGGGGGGGGGGGGCGGAGGGCTATTAGTTGACACCTTCGACCTGCAGAGACAGAAACGGAAGCAGAACATGTCGCCCTCCGTCGGCAATGATGGCGGTGACGTCAACACGGAGGTGAGGACAGTGGGAATGGTAGCTGGAGTCAGGATACGTTTTTCTCCTGCTCATCCCTCCTCACCACCACCACCACCACCACCACGAAGGTCACGCCGGTGGCACGGAGAACAAGGCGAGAATAACAGACTATCAGAAACATGTGTGCTGGGCTCCCGCGGCTGGTGGCGAGGGCGGGAGATGATGACATGTCATGAACCCTCAAAGCAAACGTTCTGTCCAGTGTGTGTGCCTGTCAGGTCCCTGGATTTGAGGGCCTAGGGAGCACCGGCTTCGATCTGCACTAGTATGGAGCACCTTCTGGGCACTCTTATTGGGTTGTTACATAAGTATTTGCAGTTTTATATTATTATAATTATTCACAGAATTGATCAACTATGCATTCTCCTTCGTTGTTCACAACCTTCTCCCAACTGTCAGACAGGTTTTCAGTCCTAAGGCGCTGGAAGGAACTCACAGGTTTGGACGCAAAAAATTCATCGATCCAAATTTGAAGATCGGGGTCATTATTGAAGGACAATCCATTTAAAGTGTGTTCAAGTGGCCGAAAAAGATGTTCATACGATGGAGCATGGTCCAACCGAGAACTTCAATGCCATTTTTCGTGAATATTGTGACCTGCGGTTTTCATGCTACAAAATGACGCCATTTCGAAGATTTTTGCGTTTTCGTTAAAGTTCCCTATTTAGACGGTGAACCTATTGACTATAAAACTCCGCATTAATGGAGCTGGAGTGAGGCGTTGCTGGGTTTAGCCAGTAATAATCCGCTTCAAAACTAGTCAGCGAACAGTACGGAACCCGTGGTAATAGGGCCGCACAATAGGTTGTTTACCTGACGCATCTGTGACCTACGAGATCCGTTGGCTTTACTTCACGTCGACCGCTACTTGAGATATCATTCCTAGCTGAGATGACGCACTTTTATGGGGACCCCTGATGGGAGTAAGAATGAGGCCCGCTCTGTGTGCGATCTTTCATGGTCACAGTAAAACGGATGCGTTTTGAAACTACCGCAGCGTCCTAATAGTCGCCACTTGGAAAGTCACCATTTGCCCCGATACTTCGGTCCTCCTAACGCCAATGAAAAAATATTGTGACCTGGCAAGGAATGCTAATCCTACCGAGCACAATGGATAGAGTTAGGGTTACGTTGGCATGTTGTACGGTCGCGTATTACACGCTGGGTTGAGTAGCATACTACGTTCTTGTCAAAAAAATTTACGCTGGAGACGGGCGAGGCGATATCGGGTCAGTAATGAGCCATAAGCATTTGTACGCTGAAACTTGACCGCACTCAAAGCATACGGTATCCACGACCCAAGCTATGTAGTTTGCCGCAAACCATCTCTCGGGCCAATTCCGAATTGTCTGATGGCGATCTTCATGTATTAAAGCATTGAGATGATCCTCGTCAAAACCCGACTTCCACTCAGGACGCGAAATCACTTTCTTTGAAACGGATAAACCATTTTTAACTGCATTTTTTAGCAATAGAATCTTCATCGTCCACAGCGAAAAATTTCTAGTGAACTTTGCTGCTTTGAATCCTCTATTCAACTCGAATAAAAGAAAATTTAACAAATGTTCGCGTTTGTTAACCTGACGTTTCATTGTCCTTGAGCTGTAGGTAATGAATAATGAACTTAACTTTAAAAGTATAAAAAAATCGGAAAGCGCTTGACTGGAGGACCAAAATTACATATAATATGACTACGTAAAACAAAAAATTACATGATAAAATTTTCTAATACTTGCAAACCGCACGAAATTGTGGGACAATCCAATGCATAAACACTTTGGACAGTAGAGGAACGGACCGGTGACTGGTTAAATCCTTGAAATTCTTTGCGTCAAGACCCGTGGGTGCTCGTGTCCGTCCTGCAATTGGATTAGCTCATCAGTGACCTCCACTCTCGCCTGAGTACAGGCTTGTGAGCTCAGCTGAAACGATGCGAGCTCGTTAGTGCTTTGCTTGGTCAAAAACTCACTTTATTTTCGAGTCTCGGCTGCAAAGCCCGTAATTAGCATATCACTGACCAAGGACCGCAAACGCGCCATAAATAGTCATCACGTTGTCCGTTTCTTTGACCGTAAAACCTTATTGACTCTATTTCCGCTGGTTAACTTGACTAAGTCTCGCAGCGCGAACTAAGAAATCCCACAAAGGTTATAATTAAGATATAAACGGACTACGTGGGTCATCCCACTTGGTGTCCTGGGAAATTGGGAGTCAGGAGACGCTGTACGAATGTGACCATGGAGTTTTGAATCGTTTACCAAAGTTGCCTGTTGATAGCAGAGAGTTGACAGGTGTGAAGCGATTCGAAACTGCAACAACTTCCTAAAATAATTTCCGTCTGTAAAATGTATTAAGGCTCACGCTGCGAACCTAGGCATCAGGCCATCTGACTTTAATGACATTAACGACAAGGACCAGGAAGACTGGAATAGCCATTTCTGACTTATTAGACGTCATCACTACCACCAGGTTGTGGGTCAAGCCTCGGGGTTGCAACGCCTGGGTTTTGTGTGGCTGGCTGATGATGTCTAATAAGCCAGAAATGTCCACTTCAGCCGCCCTTGCCTCTGTCAGTAATGTTTTTCTGCCTATAAGGGTAAATATGCTAGTGATTATTGGAACAGACAAAACGGGATGGGTATATCCTGCGTCTTGAGCGATAAGCGACGCTCACGATCAACAGGACCTCGGATCCGTGACTCCCCGGTAGAGCTTTCGACTTAAAGAACGCTGAATGACCGAAAAATGAGGTTTAGAATCAGAAATTATCCAGACCTGCGGTTGGGTATGGCTGACTGACGATGGTCATCCCAGTCTCCCTGGTCCTTGTCAGAATTCCTTTCCGTAGACATGAATAACTTTGTAACACTAATATGACTGAGACTAATAGTCTTTTCTACAGCCGAAATAGCCTCTGTTTTAAGCGACGCCTTCGAAGTAGACGTAATTCTCCTTAAAATGCATTCGAAAGGGGAATTTTTTGTTATTCCTTTATATACTATAAAGTATATAAAGTACCATATACGCAAAAAGATCTTTTCTGACATGCACACTACCTATGGCGGGAGTCTTTTTTCCGAGTGAAATATTGACACGCGACATAGCAAACAGTCAGCCAAAGTCTTCCATGTAAGGGTTGACTTGCTTGCTAGTCAGGTGTGCAACCAATCTGTTCAACTTGAAATGAACGTATACCGTGTCGCCACCTGGTTACTATATCGTTTGGGGCGACGTAGCGGGTATCGCTGGAATAGCTAATGACAGCCAATAGCTCTTATAACATTGCATAAAACAAGTATAGAGGTTACTTTTTTGTCTTAAAACCCGGGAAATATAGTACGTGTGCTATCTTATAAATTATGAACCAGAATTCTGAAATAAGTTTCGGACTAGAAAGGATTTCTTAGGTGGAGTCGCAAAATTAATCGTCGGGAAACATACTCCCCTGATATTTAAGTCACGTCAAGATATCGACGTTTTCAATGCTCTCCTTTTCAGCCGTCTGCCTAAACGACGCTCTGTAAGACTGGCTACTTAATTTGTAGGATTTTTTTCTCACGTATTTTCGACGGCCTTATAAATTCGGATATTGTTGGTCTCGCCTTCCATCGTGAACTGGGTATTTGGGTCTACGGAGTTCAGTAATTATTTGAAGTGCTCACTGTCGATTTTTTTTACTGACGAAGGTGTCGACGAAATAACGAGCCCAGAACTGCGGGACTACTGCAGTAATCATGCCTGATAGGGGATAGGACCGAGTTACTGTGTTGTTGTCGTCGTCGTTGTTGTTGTTGTTGTTGCTTTGTAAGTAGCTCAGAAATTAATCGCTACGTCGGAGTAACTCAGGTCGATTTGAAGGTTCATAGGCGTAGACTGAAAGAAGATCTGAATAATTGGGCCGACTTCTATCGGTCACAGCAGCATAACGGCGTAATATTCCTCAAACTACCAACAGAGAGTTGGTATTATATCACGCCCGTTCGACCGTCGTAGTCCTACGAAGTCCACCGTATACACCACAGGAGGGACGGTGGCTTGCACGCAAATTAGTTTTAAGTGATATTAGACTTTCAAAGCATCTACCGCACTCTCTCTTCCATTGCCTGTCTGTGCCCGGTGTCAAGAAGACCGGAGGCGGGGTCATGCGCAGATGAATAATCTCCGACGGAGTGGGAGAGCGGGCTGCGGCATGAGGCTGCTGTCCATGTTCGGCATTTGTTGTGGGACCGCATCGGGGGGTTACAGAATACACCATCTTGACAGCACAGGCTGCAACATACGTAACCCCTACTCCATCTTCTTTAAGACTTTTTTTAGATTAGTCCTCCAAAACGAATCTCACTTTCGGTTAGCAGTCAGTACATACGATTTTGGCTCCAGTGCATTCTAGTTAGGGGTCAGCGACGTGGCTAAACCTTGGTAAGGCGATCATCTAGCCTCTCACGCAAGTTTTTAGCTAACCCTTGATCCATTCTGTCAAAACTTAAAGGCACAACCCCTCGTGCGGTTTCCCGCGGCATTGACAGAGGGTGTGGGATTGGCTGGAAAAACATCGGCTGTTTCCTGATCAGGTATCGATTTTTGGCCTCGAAGGCGAGACTGCAGTGCAGTTAGGCGTATGTTGGCGCTTCGGAGAGCATGGTGGGCTCTCACCATTGTCAAAGCGGTAACTGCAGATAATCGAACAGAACCGAACGAGGCGTGTCGGACTCGGGCTGATTGACCTTTTTTTAATGCTGCCTCAGCCCTCTGGAGGATACTTGGCGGGCAGTCTATCTTTGTGCGTTAGGAGAGAGGGGGCAGTGGAACCCTAGGTGGTGTTGCTCGGTCCGGTGGTTCATCTTCTTCGTCAGGTGAGTTCATTCTCGGGTTCTGCCTGGCCGTCTTGTCCTGAGCTTCGCGTACGTAATCACGCAAGACTTTATCAGCTGCAGAAAGGTGAAGATGCCTGTTAATGGATTTGGTGTCCGAATACCACACCTCAGGCGTTAGCTGCTTCCTCTTTAAGTTACCCCGGCCTACGATGGTGGCTCCCTAAAGATCGAAAGTATGGTTAGTTTCTCCCGTGCGCGTCGCAAGCTGACAGTTTGTTTCTAGCCTCCGAGTTGCCGATGTGTGCTCCTGCTGGTGATTCTGCCATTTCCGTCCGGTTTGGCAACGTACTTGCAGTCCCACTCGCTGCATCTTAATTTGTGGACAACTGTTGAAGTTTCAGTGAGTGGCAGCGTCTCGTTGGGTTGCATCAAACGGCGACGAACTGTTTTGGATCGACGGTCTATACCTACTCTGGTGGATTTTAAGAGTGGGGAAACCGCTTCAGCGACTCCCTTAATTTAGGGAATAACACTCCAAACTTTAGGCCACAGTTAATTTGCTTGTTTCCTGCTTTTCGTGATAAAATGGTTAGGATATCTATTAGGCTGGAAGAGGTTCCAAAGGTATACTCGTTCAGCCGTTTTTTCGACTCTTTTGAATAGAGCGCGGATGCAGCTGCGTTTGTGAGACAGGGGGTGATTGATATAAAAGTGTAGTATTTGCTTCACGTTGGTGGATTTTCTAAACACCGTGTTTTGCAAAAGTCCAGTCGTACACCGGCACACAAACATGTGGAGGAAAGGGAGTTGGCTGATGGTCTCGCCTTCCGTCGTGAACTCTATTGGGGTCTACAGAGTTCAGTAATCAGTAGAGGTGCTTAATGTCGGTTTTTTTTACTAACGATGAAGGTGTCAGCGACATAACGAGCCCGGAACTGCGGGGGATATCTGGTGAACACTTGATAGGGGATAGGACCTAGTTACTGTGTCGGTTGGCTGCTTTCCAAGCGCTGAAGTGCCATGGGCATCAATTCCACTATGTTGGTCTCTCGCTCTCTGTCTCATGCACCAGTCCAGTGTCCGGATCGGTCAGTCATCCGATTGGACGCAAGTGGCTGGCGCGGTACGAAGCCTGCATCTAGACGTGTCTCTCCAACCCGCGAACTCTGTGCTGTCAGCTTAAAGCGGGCCATGCGCAGACTGGCCCGTTTCGAGGGCACAAGTATTTAAGAAGTCGAGTTTGGCGAACGTGCGCTTTTGATTATTCATCAATCAAGCCTTTACAATAATATAATGGTGTGTAGGGTAACAAAAGTTTAAACATCCAATAAGCAGTAAGTTTGGGGGAGAGGTTTGAGGGCGTTCAGTGGTCAGGGATTATAGTCGAGTATTGGTATTGCTGGGAGCGCAACCAATCTTCCCCACCTTCGCCCTACACGACTTTCTTGTGACGTCTGTTTTGGGCGGCTTTGACGTGGTTTCCTCAAAGTGACCACGTCACCAGTTGCCGGGTGTTGTCAGGCTGTTGACTAACAATTATCAGCTTCCTCGTCCTAGAGCGACTGGATGTCAGCCTGGGATGGGATCATGCACCTCTGAGACCCTGCAATTTACCTGTTTCTTATTTGTTTGATCAACTCCCCACCCCTCACACACACCGTGAGTCGCCCGACAAGTGTTTACGTCACCATAATCCCACCTTTATCTAGCGCAGGCTTCCCCATTGGTGGGAGTGATTTAGTTAGTCCTCCTCTGAGCTCAGGTAACCCGGGGGCAGCTTCACACGTGCGCTAATTGACCGTCTGAGTGCCGGCAGGCCCCCCTCACGCCTTCGGGGTCGCCGGATTGAATCCCACCTGAAAGTCGGATCTGTAACCTGTCGGCCATCCAGCAAGCTCCTTTTTGAAGAGGAGGGTGAATGGTGTGCGAGAGCGAGAATGCTCTTTTCAGGAGTCGGTCGTCAGGGCGCGGACCAATCGTCGATGGGGACTCCTGAGCACTGCGAACGGAAAAAAGATACTACCGGGGCGGTGAAGGGGGAGTGGGCGGGTGAACGAGCAAGGGGGTGACTAATCGAAAGTTGAAACCCAAAAATTGGAGTCTCACCAGCTTTAAGTTTGATTGGTTGTCCCCCTCGGGGCCCCTGGGAAACTAATCCCCGAAGTAGGTTGGGTCATCACACTGGCTACTTCCCAAACAATTAAGGGAGACGGGAGAGGGTGTTTGTGTCCACACCGTGGTAGCGTATGCATCTAAAAATTCGGGGAACCGGCTTCGAATTTCAACAACCAGCTCAGATTTAAAGCCGGCATCGGGCTTGTAGTTAAGTGCTGTGAAAAGAACTGGTCAGTCGTCGGGAGATGATTTTTCCATGTGTGTGTGTGTGTGTGTGAGAGAGAGAGAGAGAGAGAGAGAGAGAGAAAGCAAACGCTTTATTTGAAAATATAATCCCAGAAGTTTCAGCAAACAATTCTTCAGTTCACCGTGGACAAACATGGATAAACGAAACGGCTAATCACAGAAGATCACAAACGATACATAATGGCTGAGAACTGCAACTGTCAATATCGTGCACCATAGACGGTGAATGAGTCGCAGATGAACTCGTTAGTGCATTGAAAAGAAACAAAACAGGGAGCAAAATAGCCCAACCAATGTACCTCTAAGAAAATTTCCATGTAAAGTAATTGCAAAAAAACTGTGGTTCAATTTCAAAAGCCCAGCCTGGATTTTTGGAAAGCAGTCAAAAGCATCACAGTTCAACCATCGATTTTGATTATGTTCACATCAGGCTGGAAGCAAGCGCCTTGACCAGCGGGTCAATTAGACTCGAGGAAAGTAGACTTGCACCATATCTACCGCACATCATCCTCCTCTTCCACCCGGGCCCGGTGTCCTGACAGAGTCAAGAAGACTGGAGGTAGGAGAGGACGCAGGTGGCTGGCACATCGAAAAGCAGCATCTAAGCGTACCACCATCACCACCGCTGCCGCCACAAGAACCGCAGCCACCACTAGCACCATCACCACCGCCAACAGCACCACCACCACAAGTGGGAGCAGTACCACCACCACCGCCGCCATACCCGCCACCACTACCACCAGCACCACCATTACCAGGACCCCCACCGCCACCAATACCAACCCGGACACCACCGCCACCACCACGACCACTCCGTGGGATCCGAGCCAGATGTGGTGGTACGCCGAGAGGCGGCTCCGGCCGTGCCAGCCACCTGTGCCCTCTCCCATCTCCGGTCTTCTTGATTCTGTCTTGACACCGGGAATAAGTGGGGGAGGAGGATAGAGTGCGGTAGATGCAGCGCAAGTCTACTATCCCTTAAAACTAATCTACTCACAAGTCACCGTACCTGCAACACCCTGCCGTGGAGCGTACGGTGGACATCGTTGAACTACGACGGTCGAACTATCATGGCTGGCCAGTGGACTGGGAGTTCACCGGCGATGGTTTCTCCATATACCCTGGTTTAATGAATCCTGGCGTGTGCCTTATGGGGACCAGGTCGTGCCATGTCGCGCGAAGGTGAGTACGTCGGCCCGTCAGCCAATGCTCTCACACCCTTATCAGACATCTGACCGGCTCGGACGGTGGTCGGATTGTGGGTATGTGGGCGAGAATGAGGTCGACGACTCAGCGCGCATTTTCCTCACTATAAATAATCTGACGTACTTGAAACTATCACGGTGCTCTAAAAGCCGTGGCTTGGAAGCTTGCCAGCTGACGAGATAACTCGGACCGCGTGGTCAGCCAATGTGTGTTTTGTGTGGAGTGGCTGACTGACGGACTTAGGGTCAGGCTGCAATGGCTCCTTCTTAATGTGGCCTTTATGGCACTCCCACTCCGTGGGATCCGAGCCAGGTGAGGTGGTACGCCCAGGGGCGGCTCCGGTCGCGCCAGCCACATGCGCCCACTCCCATCTCCGGTCTTCTTGACTCTGTCATGACACCGGGCTGAGGTGGGGGAGGAGGAGAGAGTGCGGTAGATGCATCGAAAGTCTACTATCAATTTAAACTAAATCACGGGCAAGTCACCGTCCCTGCACCACCGTTCTGTGGAGCATACGGCGGACATAGTTAGTCAACTACGGTCGAACTGTTGTCTGTGTGTGTAATAGGCGGCGAGAACATTTTGCTCCAACCGAGCAAAGAGACCCATGATGGCGTTTGAAGTAAGGCCTACGTGATCGCACCTCGAAGCCTGCAAAAATCCCAAAGATAACGAGTTTTTTAACTATTGG
Source organism: Schistocephalus solidus (assembly GCA_017591395.1). Classification (NCBI taxonomy): domain Eukaryota; kingdom Metazoa; phylum Platyhelminthes; class Cestoda; order Diphyllobothriidea; family Diphyllobothriidae; genus Schistocephalus; species Schistocephalus solidus. The sequence goes on from WEDG01003197.1 coordinate 99,101, forward strand.
TTCAAATGAATTATTTAACTCTGGATAAACCCCTAATAACTTAATTGATGCCTGGTAGTCATCTGGTGGATTCTATGTTTGCTTAGGAAATCCTGCTTGGACAGCCAGCCTACTATATCAGAATCTGAGGATGACGTATGTTGTGGTAGCCAGGACGGTTAACTTGACCCAAGTGTGATTAAACTCACGGCTCCCGGTGGGGGCCTCGTAGCTCAAGTGGTTAGAGCGTTGACTGTACTAAAGCCTTCTCCTCGCGAGCAGGGGTTCGGAGCCCACCGAAGCCCTCAATTTTTTCCCATTTGGGTCAACTGAAACATTGCGAGTAATCTGAACCATAAGAAATCGTGGAAATACGTGTCACTGAATGATGACTTGATTCTCAATTGAGAAGACAAGTGAAACTGATTGACACCAAGGTTGGGACAGATTTCCTCAAAACAGGAAATGCTCCTGTGAGAAAGTAATTCGCAAGAATCGTATTCTGAGCCTTCGAACCACTTAATGGCAGTCTTTTAGTTGGATGGGGGGGGGGGAGGGTGGGGGAACCGGAAAGTGCAAGGGGCGCATAATGGGAACGCTACAGCAGCCAGGACTCTCACGATTGAGCGCCACCAGTACCAGCACCTGTAGAAGGGCCTCGGACAGAAGTCCGAAAATCGATTTTCTCACCACAGCGAGGGTTTACAATTTCTTTCTCACGCTAGAAGGCATGATCTGGTGCACTCTACTGCTGAGCCCGGAAAGGGCTTTGGAGCTTACCAAAAATAAAGTGTTACCTATTCCATTCCCAGTGATCTGAAAGCGTAAAGCCGCTCAATGTCGCGTAGCAGGGACTGATGAGACGTAGGAACCGTGAAACAACTGTCTGTATCTAGTCTGTTGCAACCTTTGCAACCTCCCTATGTATTCTATCTGGTCATGAAGGTAATTGACGGTCTTAGGGCCAAAATGCTCCCCTCACACCGTACTCTGTGCCTGCATCTCTGTTCTCAAATGAATTGGTTTCAGAGCCAGTCGGCTGCGACCGTCTACGGGGAAAGCGGGTAAAATGGAGGTCATGTGTTTGAGAGAGGAATATGTTTAAATCTGAAATTGTCATTGAAATTTTCAGCAAAAAAATGGCTGCATTCACTGAAACCATAGGATAAATTGACAGATGACGCAAGAATCCGAGGTTTAAAAATTGGCGTCTATTTGAGAGACAAATGAGGTAGTGTGCTAGAAACGGTAATACAACAAGCTGATAGGCCGATGCATGGCAAGCGATATGTCGGAAGCCTCGGCGCATGGGACGGGAAGACTGCAGGGCAATTAGGTCAGAGTGGAAGGGACGGACAGTATCATCAAGGATTCGACCAACAAATTACTTGACCGTTTTGGAAGTGTCGATATATTGTTGTATCATCTAAAACAGTATAAGAAACCCTGCCAGCAACAGAGACCATTCGCAGGGAGCTGGTTTTAAAATCAACAAATCATTTTTAAACAAATCTGGAGCAATAACAGGAGAACAATAGAGAGAGAGAGAGAGAGAGAGAGAGAGAGAGAGAGAGAGAGAGAGAGAGAGAGAGAGAGAGAGAGCGAGAGAGAGAGAGAGAGAGAGAGAGAGAGAGAGAGAGAGAGAGAGAGAGAGAGAGGAGAGAGAGAGAGAGAGAGAGAGAGAGAGAGAGAGAGAGAGAGAGAGAGAGAGAGAGAGAGAGAGAGAGAGAGAGAGAGAGAGAGAGAGAGAGAGAGAGAGGAGAGAGAGAGAGAGAGAGAGAGAGAGAGAGAGAGAGAGAGAGAGCGAGCGTACAAGCATCTATAACTCGCCAGCGAAGGGATTGGAGTGCGCGATAAAAACGTAAACGACGAGTATAAAGGGAGAAGGAGAGAAGAGATGTCAGTGTAACACTAAGGTACCGGAAAGAGGATACCTCATTGGACTTGGAGAGGGTCGCAGTCGGAAAACACTGCTCTGATTCTGATTATTCAGTAAAAGACCGTTTTCCAACGACCTTTCTCAGACGCTATCCATTATCGGGTCTTTGATCATGTGATTTGTGTTATGTTGGCTGGTTACTGATCGTGGTAAGGATGACTTGAATGCTCGCCTACGCAGGACAAGGGAACAGAAACCGCTAACAATGCCTCTGACTTTGCATCAAATTCCGGAAAAAATGATGTCTAGGATTAAGGTGAGTGTTAGGGTTAAGTTTAAGCAGCAATACGTAGCGGG
>WEDG01003198.1:0-12304 GCA_017591395.1 Schistocephalus solidus
GCAAAGCCGACAAACCGTTAAACAAAGCGTACTATCAAAATCTTTCTTCCAGTTTACTATTGGTAGATCGAGTTTTAAGGCGAACAGCAATTGCATTGATATCAAGAGGCAATAGTGATGATGACGATTATGCGGATTTAGAGATGGTCACGCAACATTGAACGTCGTTCAACGTCAGATTGACGCCCGGCATAATATCGTATAGCGGCGAATATCTCCAATTTTCCAATCTGTCTCATTGAACACGTTCGCGAGTTAGCGATATTTGTTGCGCGTTGTTCAGAGCACCAACGCCGTTCGTACATTGCATGTTCACCCCGTTTCAGAACCGTTGATACCGCACCAGCGTTTCCGGAACGATCGGTTTCGGCAGTTCCCGTTGCATCGAAATCGTGAAACCAGCGATCTACTGATAAACTGATCGCCATAACCGTTAAGAAAACTGCCATTAATCTTCAGATTTAGTCGTAAAAGTCTTTCGAGACGCGTTAAAATTGTTCGCACCTTTATCCATTGCAGTTTCGATTTCCGGAGCTTTTTAACCTCTTTCGATGAAGTCCTCAATGACGGCGGAATTTTCCACACCTGAGTATTAAATTAGAGGAAGATGATTGTTCAGCGGCCAATTATTTCCTTACCGGTGATTTATAGTTTATTGCCACCGGTTCAGTGGTTTTAGCAGGTCATCGAAGCCAATACGGGGAAAGCTCCAAATCAATTTCCGAAGTCTTCAGTTCCGTTCTTTTTCGGCAAACCTTCCCCACGGTATCGTGATAGTGTGCCGATCTGGTACCGTCTTCGAACACGACCGATTAACACGAGCATTAATGCGTGCCTTCATCGTCCTGGTTTGTTTTCGAACTGTAGCAGCCATTACATTCGGCGATTGCAGTAAATATCACGTTTCACTGCGTTATCTGTTCGAGCGTATCCTTTTTAATATGTTTATCTGGTATTAGCCCGACGATATCGACGTTTGTCGATGTCCACAGCCCGTCGATCAGACACGAGCATTCCTTTACGGTTACCAACGAATGGCCTTTCGTCGCCGTCGAAGTCGGTTGTCATCCAGCTTCCGCGTTGAGCATAGAAATGGTCAAAATTGGCACCAGAAATTACCGTCGAAAGTGACCACGATATCATCTGCCGCAATACTGGAGAAATATAGCAATGACAGCATCATGGCAGTTGGCGAACAGTTATCACCGGCGTATGAAGCCGACAGGTAAAGATTACGAGTTCGTCATGATGCTGGGAAGCCATGAGCGATACGTCCGCGCTTCCGCATCGTTCACGACCGTCATTAGATCATGAACGCCGCTTCCTTCCTTCCTGGCGTTTCGCGCTCGAAGTCACCACTTCAAGATCCTTCCATAAAATTATCGACGGCGAAGAAGGCGAACTTTTCGAGGAGGAGCAGTTACGACCGAGCGATTGTGATCACCGTCTTCTGTTTGTCACACCACCACCGGCAAAGATAGACCAAGACGGCAGCCGGATCAAACGCCGGTTGCAGCGCAGTATCTTCAACGTTCACCAGTCTTTGTTATGTCGCTATCAGCGTCGTGAATTTAGCTTCATTTCGAGTTTGAAGTCTTCGCGTACACGCGCGCATCATCGCCACCGGTCGATACTGTCGGCGCATTTCGAACTCTGAACCGCTCCAGTTTCGCTTCTTCGGGATTGATAGCATTGCCGACCAGCTTCAAAACAGTTTTAACCCGTACCAGCCAGCCAGCCAGCCGATAAACCGCGAAACGTCGAGTTCACGATTGATGATCGCCGTAAAGGCATTCAGCGCTTCAACAGGCAGACATAATACGGAGAATGTTTGTCAAAATCAAAGACCAAAATAAAACAAACATAGTTATCGCCCTTCGCCCCTCGTCAGTTATCGACCAGAGTCGAAAATGACTTCAGCATATCAAAGCCGTCAACTTCACCTCGAGCACAGCAATTGTGTAAACGGTTAATTGACGAACGCGACGGTATTGAGCTGGCGCTCTCGTACATGAGGATACGCGAACTGCCCTTCGACAATGTTAACATACCGGAACACAGTTTTGATTGTCGACGTCAAGGATACCAATGCATAAAATCAGCATCCGTTGCCTGTCTCGCCACTTCTAAATGTTCACTTTATGCTCAGTTCACGGTCGGCATATTCAGCCATGACGTTAGAACGCCTTCATCTTAGTTTCAAAATGACTTCGAGCCAAGTTCGCGAGGCAAAATATTCCTTTCCCGAGCGAGCCACCGACCAAATTAACGCTGAGATCACTTTGATCCCAGCCAACTCCAAACCACGTTAAGTTCAATTTCGAACTTCAGGCGAAAGTTTCAGGTCAGCGGCGATCTCGCTCAAACCCGCCGGGCGGGGGCGGGGCAGACCCCCAACAAATTAATTCACCAGATCATACACCAGACGAAATAACGTCGGCCTCGCAGTCTTCAGCAGATGATACGATCGTCGATTAAAGCTGGAGATGAAAACTGCGCTATCATGAACTTTAATTCGTTACCGGGTTCAGCCACCGCAGACGTTGTTCCGGTCGCCTCGTGATAGCAGCGTTTGAAAGCAAAGTTCGTGAACTTCGAAGTGAATAATGGTTTGCCGCAGGCATGATGTTAACCAACAGTTTATACTTCAACCAGAAGAGGGTCAGCAAAGACCACGCTTATTCGTCCGCTTCGTTTATTATGGTCTGTCTTCGATGATGGTCATTGAGAACACATTTATTCTATTCAGGTCGCAAAGAACATGATAACTGCCGATTATCATCGACGTGAAACATGGTTCCTCGGTTTCAGCCCATGAAGGCTCTTCGAAGTCGCGGAAAGCTTTCGATAGCTGCCAGTAGCGCAGACGAACACGCGACATTATCAGCGGCGACTGGACAAAGTTGATTTGGTTATTATCAGTCAGCCATATCCAGGTGTTAATGTAAGCTGAATGCCGATCGAAGGATTACAGGTCCGCGCGGCGCAACACCCGTGAGTCGGCATGGCTGGCGATGGTTAATATGCCAGAATGGCTATCGTTTCTGAAATGATAATATCATTAGTATTTTCATTTTCGGTCAGTTATTGTGAAGGAGCGAGGCCGAGAATGAGTCTTCGGCAGAACGGGGATTAGTGAGTCTTCCAGCATCAGTGAGACCGCTCGATCGCGCCAGCGCGTTAACGTTTCGAATTCATAAAATACCTGGTAGTCGAGCCGACGACAGTTTCGGTCAAAATTATTTTGTCGGGGTTATTATTCGCCTGTTCGATTTACAGAGCCGAAGATACGATTTGTGAAGCGAGAGGAATTCAAGATGTTAACGAGTCTGGCGATCTCATGACAGCGGTGAAGCGTCGACGATCGCCGGTATGATTATTGTTATTTCTGAGATTAAACGGGTTATCATTGCGATAGAACAGATGAGCCAGCGATCGGTTGCTTCGAGTTGAAGTTAATATGGCTCATTGAAATGCCGCCAATTCCCAGCCACATCTTCTTGTTGCCGAAGGCCCCATATTAGCTTAGGGCAGCCGCGAGCTGGGCTGCTAACCTTCTGCGACAGAAAGAGGTTTAGGCGTACTAAGCGACAAAACAACCGGAAAAAACTGCTTGTTGGACCAATTTCGCCGCACGAAACTTCTTCCTTATGCCTAAATGAGGACAAGCTGCCCGTCAACGAGTGAATACACATGCTGACCAGGTCGGCAGTTCCAGATTACGATCCAAAACCCAGGATTCAGGTCACTTCAATGATTGGACAGAGTAGTACGATATAATCTTCTAAACGTGCATCACCGCATTTTATGACAGCTGTTTCCCCTCGGTCTTACCGATCATCACTACGCTATATGCCCATGGATGAAAGTGTTCAAAAAGATAGAGTTATCCTGTCCCAAATTTACGAGCATAAGAGTCACTGGTTCTAAATCAATGCAAGAAGGCAGTGCATTTACGTTCCACCACCTCATTCTCAGTCATACTGAATCGGGCTCAAACGGAAGCAAGGCACCAGGAGTTAGTTGGAGAACAGTGGTTGGTAGAGGCATCTTGCAGTGGTTCTGGCGTCTTTCCTCCATTAATCACAACTCCTCACATTTTCGAAAAGCCCCATTAGTGCTCCGCATAGCTCCATTTGCTCCAGTTCACCCGATTGCTGGATTGAGCTGAGCTGCTACCTCGCACTACCCACGGTTCACCTCCCCAGCGGGTTGCTTCCGCCCCTTCTCTACAGCACATGCTTTGCAGCCACGGTCGTTCGTGCAGTGTGCGTGCGTGCGTGCACGCCGGGGCCGCCACGCTGCCGATTGCTCGCCCTCTTCTGGATGCCAATGGGATGAGCGGCCAAGCGGGCCAACCCTACCGCCCCACCTGTCCTGTCTCTCGCATTTAGTCCATCGCTATACGCCGCCCCCTCCTGCCGACGGGTCGACCTACTAGGCGCTCAGTCGTCGCGTGGCGTGACCACGTCAACAACTAGCCTCCACCAAACACAACCATCGCGATGGTGGTGGGGGTTGTGGCGGCGGCGGCGGCGGCGGCGGCGGTGCATCGATCGAAGACCCTAGAATGAGAACAAATCAATCGACCACCAGGAAGGCGTCGTCAAAAGGGGCCTTGTCACACAACCCGGCCGGGTAATTCCATGGCGCAGAGAAAGGGAGAAGATTGACGGGTGGGGTGGTGGGAGTTCGGCCCACTTATGCACTCACGCGCTCCCATTGGCATCAGAAGAGGGCGAAACAATCAGCTTGGCATGTGAGCAACGTACACACGCACGCACGCACGCACGCACACACACATACACACGAACGACCGGCTAGTGACTGCACAAAACATGTGCTGTAGAGAAGAGGGGCCGAAGCAACCGCTGGAGGTGAACCGTGGGTAGTGCAGGGACGCGCTCAGCTCAATCCAGCAATGTGATTGGTGCTAGACGGAAATGGAACTATGCAGACACTAATGGGGCTTTTCGAAAATGTGAGGAGTTGTGATTAATGGAGGAAAGACGCCAGGAACCTGCAGATGCCAACCTCCTACCAACCACTGTTCTCCAACTAACTCCTGGTTGCCTTGCTTCCGTTTGAGCCCGATTTCAGTATATGAGCTGAGAGGCCGAGGTGGTGAGACTATTAAATACACCTGCCGCTACCTTCTTACATTGATTTAGAACCAGTGACTCTTATGATCGTAAATTTGGGACGGGATAACTCTATCTTTTGAACACTTTTCATCCATAAGGCATATAGCGTAGTGATGATCGGTAAGACCGGGAAACAGCTGTCTGTGTCACGATTGATGCACGTTTAGGGTGTTATCTACGTACTACTCACGCTGTCCAATCATTGGTAAACCCTGAATCCTGGGTTTTGGCTCGTAATCTGCAAAACTACCGACTTCCTGTGGGGGTCAGCATGTGTATTCACTCGTTGACAGGAGCGAAAGCTTGTCCTCATTTAGGCATAAAGGAAGAAGTTTCGTGCAACGAAAAATGATCCAACAAGCAGTTTTCCGGTTGTTTTACATCAGCAGTACGCCTAAACCTCTTTCTGTCACAGAAAGTTAGCAGCCCAGCTCGCAGCTGCCTAAGCTAATATAAGGACCTTCAACAACTCAGAAGATGTGGCTAAATTGACAGCATTTTCCGTGAGCCATATTCCCTAGCTCGAAACGTGATCGCTGTGCTCGCCGATACTATCGCAGCCCAATTAAACTTCCCGTTTGTCTCAGAAATACCAATAGTCATACCCTTGGTCGATAGGCGCTCACCGACTGGTCATGGGACTCGCTAGTTTCGTTCTGTCTTGGGGTTCACTCTCAAGCACCGTCGGCAGCCGCACAACGACTACTAGTAGAATGGACAGGTGAATATTGCTGACAAAGATAAGGGAGGCTGGAATGGTCATTTTTGACTAAGTAGCTGTCGTCAGCCGGTCAAAGCCTACCCTAGGTGGTACACCCGCCTTGGACCGAACCCGCGAACTTTGATCAGAAGTCTAACGCACTAAACATTGAGCCATGGGATCACTGATCGCTACTGGAACTCCTTCGTCCCGTTCTGCCTTGAGGCTCATTCTCGAGCCCCTCCGGCAGCTGCACAGTGGCTAGTAGTAGAAAATGCAAATGAATATTGCCGCTAAAACCAAGAAGATTTGATGGCCATTTCTGGCATATTAGCCATCACCAGCCAGCCATACCAAACTCCAGGTGTTGCGCCACCTGGACTGCGAATCAACCGGTCGAGCGTTCGAGCTTCGAGTGCTGCAACACCTGGAGTTGGATATGGCTGGCTGATGGTGGCTAATGAGCCAAAATGGCTATTCCAGTCTCCCTTGTCCTTGTCAGCATTGTTCATCTGCCTCTGCTACTATAACTAGCCACTATGAAGCTTCCGGCAGGGCTCGAGATGGTGCCCCATGGCAGAACGGAACAAGTGAGACCCGTAACCGATCGGTGTGTCTTCATCAACCACAGTTCCCATCGTGGATTTGCTGCGATTTTCGATTCGAATAAATGCTGTTTATGTGACCATCTCATCGAAGTTGGACCATAATAAACCGTAGTTAGATAAGCGTGTCAGTTAAACTTTACTGAGGCCCACGAAATATGCTCCTGGACAGAGTACGCCCTCAAAAACTGTTGGGTTTAAGCAAATATCCGTACCTGCGGCAGGCCCATTGTTCTCACCATCGGAGAGTCCACGAGGCTTTGCTTTAAAGCGCTTACTTATCTGAGGCATTAAGGATAACGATAATCTACGGTGAAAGAGCAGACCCAGTTGGCAAATTCGGATGTCATGATAAGCACCAGTATTTTTCATCTCCCGAAAACACAATCGACGGTGATCGACAGAAAATCCCGTCTAAAAGTGGTCTTGGAGACAGTGCATTTTAGTGACCTTTCGTCACTAAATTGTATGATCTAATTAATTAAACTATTTGCTAGGGGTCACTTTTATGCCCCCCACCCCCCACCCAGCAGGACACGGGAACAGGATCCGCCCGCAATACAGGTGGCTTTCACCTAAATTCCAGGGAGATTAGACTTAACTTTATGGTTTGGGTTAATGTTAGGATCAAGAGTACGGTCAGACGTAAGAGTACGGTTAAAACTTGGGTCAGGGTTAGTATCAGAGTAAGGAAAGGGGAATATTTACCCCTCCTGGAACTTAGCTCAAGGTCATTTTTATTCCGGAGGTGGGGGGCGTTTCTAACCCCTGCGTCATATCGGGCGCGGGGAGCATACAACTGCTTCCGACCAATGATTTGGAGTATAAAATTAGACCCATTTAGAAGTGGCAGGGACGGAGCCAACGGATACTGATTTGCCATTGGGGGTATCCCTTGACAGGAAACGGCAAACAATTAAAACTATGTTCGGTATGGTTGCTTATTCTGTGTCAGGAACAGTTCGTGCTGTCCATCGCTGTACACAGGGGCGCCGAAGCAAGCCGGTTTCGTCCGCGTTCCGTCCGACAACCAGGACACACAATTTAGCACCAATCCTCTGCTTCGGGTAAGAGTTGGCGAGCTGGTATACGTAGAAGTCCATTTTTCGACTCTAGTCTATGTCGATAGCTGACTGGGGGCGAGGGCAGTAAGTCATCGCCTATGAGGCTGTTTTTATTTTGAGACAACTTACAGTTTTGGCAAAAACATTCCTCCAGTAGTATAATACCTAAATCCCAAGCGCAGATGCACGCAGCTGATCGCTATCGTGGAGCCTGTTGTTCCGCGGACGGCATCAACAACAGGCAACAAAGGCAGGACAAAATAGCATATTTTTGGGAAAGCTGGTCAGCCTGCGTCTACGAAAATATCCAAGGGGGAAAGGAAAGCAAAAAATGACGGTTCGGGTTCAAAAGTACGCCGGTCGTTCGAGCACGAACGTCATTGATTAGTGGCGGTGGCGGCGGCGGCGCGTGCGCGCACGTGCCGTAACACTGCAGAAAGGCTCTAAAAATAAGTAAACTCATTCGGGCCTGACGGGCGCAGTAGTAGATTCGCGGCCTCCTAACTAAAGACTGAGTTGGGGAGGGGAGAGCGTTTAAAACAAACTAATGTGTTTGTGTGTAGAATGCCTTGATTTCGCTACAGCTTTATTAAACCCAGCGTTTGGTCCATCTCTGCCCGTCTTAATTCTATCTTGCCAGTGGGGTGAGGTGGGCTTTTGTGAAGAGATGCAGGGGGGAGGGGGAAGGGGCGGTAGATAACACGCCAGTCCGCAACTCCATGCTCCAGTCATAACTGCTCCCTCCCTCCGAAAAAGTTCTGCCCTTCTTCACTTGCGTCGAACAAACTTATGTAGGAGGATCAACTTTAAAGGGGAGACAGAACGACTTCGGAGCTGGGGAGGGAAGAGGAGCAGAGGCGGCGGAGGAGGAGGAGGAGGAAGCGGCGGGTTTTGAGCAATTCGCGAATCTAATGACTGGTCGGCAAGACGGAGGTGCAGGAAGCACGGACGTAGCTGTCCGCTCTCATGGCCCCCAGCGCCGCCGATGACTCATGTCACTTTTACCTGTCAAGCCCTGCATACGCGCGGGTGACAACCTTCACCAACGCCGTGATGCTAATCGATACTTCTCTCTTCTCCAATTGGCTGCAGCTGGATGAAGTATCGAGTGGATGCACTTCCGATGACAATTGCCTGGTGCCAGCGCTTGCGGTAACCGCTTGTCGGGCTTCCCAAACATTCTCTAGCCGCAAGGAAGCTTGTTCAGGCTGCTCTGACTTCCATGACTGGCGACTTGGAAACATTCGTGTTGACAACCCATAGGAATTCTCGTGTCTGGAATCCATTTAGACATGGACGCCATTAGAACATTCGGCTAAACATGTCGGCCTCAGACAATACTAGATGATAAACCTCTTAAAAGGGTCCCCTCTATCGGGAGAACTAGGTACGCAATTGAAGCCGTTATTACTTTTCACAATCGCCGAGATGCCCTACCACAGTAACCCCTTTGACAGTTCGGAAACCATTAGGTTGTGCAGAGGGCTTTTCTGTGCCTTCTCGATGGCTAGTGTCAGTCAGGTGTTCAAAGACAGAGCACTAGGTCGAGCTGTCTTTTTTTCTATCACAATTACTACGTAGGAGATTTGCCCAGAAAAAGGGCAATTTGGAGCACTAAAGAGTGATTTAAGGGCTTTCCCATGGTAACCCTGATAGCCTACTAAAACTCCTGTGATGAGTGGCAGCTAAACTATATCCCTGGTAAATAATTAGCATTGAAACAATCGCCCCTCTATCTGCATTTAATGCATCAGCTTATGTTGCGTAGAAGGCTCTGCGTCTTGAGGTTCGCAGGGTTAAAAAGCTCCAAATCGGAAACCGCAATGCAGTCCGTTCCGGCACTAGAAAAGAATGCATACAAGTCAATTTCGCTTGCGTCGCGAGAAAGAACGACTAAATGCAGAGATTTAATAACAGTTTTCTGCAGATAACTGGACAGTGGGATCGTTTATAGTAGATCACTGAACATACAATTTCCATTGTTTGTAGGGAGAACTGCAAACCGGTCCGTTTAGAGCATAATTTTGTATAACAGTTCTATCTAAAAGGCAAAATTGAACATGACCTTGCATAGACTCCTTGATTTTAATGCCCCCTTTTGACAGCGTTGGGTGCTCTGATGCCCTTTTCAATAAACTATCCTCTGTCCAATCTGCCGTCTTCAGTAGGACCAAGGTGGGAAACGAAATTGAGAATATTCGCCTTCTCTACGATATTGTACCGGGCGTCAATGATCTGACGTTAGACGACGTTCTCAATGTTTACGTAGGCCATCCTCCTCATTCACCTCCCCCACTACCATAATCATCCTCATCATCCGTATCATACTGTTACCTCTTGGTATCAAGTGCAGATTGCCTATTTCGCTGCTAAAAACTCCGGTCTGCACACAATAGTAAACTGGGAAAAGATAGGTTGTGTAAGGCACCTTTGTTTAATATGCGTAATTAACTACTTTATTTGATTTAGTAGGCTTGGTTTGGTTTATTATTTCATAAATTCCTGCGCGTCTGCTAACGGTTCCCCCTCACCAACGCGTGCCCTTTCATCTATTAGATTCTTCGCGAAGACTTTTTTCAGGGCCGTACCCATCATACACCGCATGCTTTAAGGAAGCACATGTCGTTTCGACTTCAGTTTGCGTTGAGAGTGCAAGCATTGCGCCTGCTCGGCATTTGCTAATGGTTTCCTCCTACCCACACAAACGCCTTCATTTACGAAGCTTATTAAAAAAACACCAAAAATACTTTATTGCACGCCCCATACAAAAACCTTTAGTAAAAAGCCGATAACGCATCGGCGACACCCTGGTACACTCGGGTTCTTAGTCGGTTACTCAGTTTCTCCTTCATTACTATTCGATATAACAGTTTACTTCCTCTCATCTCAGAGCACCTTCTCGGTATCGGTTAATAGTTACTTCCTTCCCACGCGAACTGCTTCATTTAATAAGTTCATCTCAAACACTACAATTAAACATTTTGATGTCCGTATGGTCGCATGTTTTAGGTATCACAGGTCGCTTCGACTTCGACTCAGCATACAACGCATTCTTTACGGTTCAAAGGCCGTTTCAACGTCAATTCATCCGTGTGTTGTGGTAGTCTTCTTTTTAATTTATGCCGCTGGTTTACAAGGTAAGGGGAAAATATATAAGCATTGCCTCGTACTCTAGTTACAAATAATTTTCTAACTGATCCTACACCTTATATAGACATTCCTTACATTTTCGTTACGTCTTTACACTATTTTAGTACACTACATTATTTTGCAGAAAAAAACGCATTTACTTTTACTTCAAAATAAAATTATCTAAGAGATAAAAATATTTTTTCTTTAAATATTCACAGCAGACTATTCATTTAATTTACTTTAGGGATATATAAATGCACTCATAGTTACCTTTCCTTACTGTTTTCCTGTCCAGTTGCTTTCAATGCCGTTGATGCTCTAGCATCCATAGGCACTTCGTCACCTCAGAGTGTTTTCTTATAGTTTGTCTTCTTGGCAGGTGCTGTTTTTCTTTCCGATAGGTTGTTAGTCCCAATTGTTCCCAATTTGCCACAATTTTTCCATGGCAGCTTTTTCAGACGTCTTTTATTTAGTTCATTTGAGCCACTTGTGAAAAACTCGGCGGCCTCGGTGAGATTTGAACCCACGCCAGCAAGAGGAAGGCTTTAGTACAGCCAACGCTCTAGCCAACTGAGCTACGATGCCCCCACCGGGAGCTGTGGCTATAATCCCACCTGTGTCAAATTACCCACCCAGCCTACTGCAACGTATGGAATATATCAATTCGGATACAGTAATCTGTTTGACCAAACAGGATTTCCTAAGCAATCAATCTAGAATCCACCAGAGGACCACCAGGTAAAATTAATTAGGAGAGGATTTTGGCAGTTTGAATAATTCGTTTCTTAATTATCGCGCTCACTTTCTTTGCTATACAAAGGCTTAGATTTATAGGTTTTATGGAATATTATCCTTATTTTCGTTCATTTCCTTGTCCCTTATTATGCCCCACAAACCAGTTCCGTATTACACGAGCCTGGGGTTACTGGTGGATTACATAACCTACGGTTGGCCCTAAACTAGTTCCAACTTGGGTTTCACTTGTTTGGATACCTTGATCGTGTAAACGGCAAAGGTTGTGAGCCTCCAGACGGTGCGTATATTGACTGTCCTTTATGCGGCACTTAGCGGACCTCTGCGCTTAGGATGTCGCCAATACCCTAACCACCATCTACTCTGTGTCACTAAAATTTCACTGCAGTTACATTTATTCGTCATTTCAGAGAAAACTGGAGGCCGTTTAACTACTTAATAAACTCACATTTTCATCCTCTCATGTTTAATTTCCGAGGAAATTAAACAAAGCAGCATTAGCTGGTTGCCCGGCTCAGAAGATGGACTGGTAGAGGAAAAATAATGTGCAGTTGACATTACTTAGCACAAATTCCTTACTATAAGCAAACCGAAGCGCTTGAATCTATCAAGGTGTGTTAAAAACCGTGACTTGGAAGTTTGTCAACTGGCAATTCAACGCATACCTTACAGTCAGTCCAGTGTGTGGTTGTGTGTAGTGGCCGACTGCTGAATTAGGCGTCAAAATGCAATGCCTAGAACAATGCAATGCTCAGAACAATTTTGACACTCACACGCATGTGGAATGTGTGCCGCCCACCCTCTTTCATTTTAAAACAAGGTGTTTTGTGTGTGAGAAGGTAGCGCGTAAAAAGTTCAATGCACTTTTAAGCCTTATTTACATATATGATGAAACAAATTCCGTTT